>UXGD01001948.1:0-29750 GCA_900474315.1 Torymus auratus
CGCTTCGCCCGTACTATTTTCTTTTTGCCGTTATGAACACTATTTTTCACTATAATTTAGTTTCAATTATTTTAACTGATAAGAGAATTTATATATTTATTAAAAATACTCTTGGCAACGACTGAATTAAAAAATTTTTCTCCTTTTTTCGTATAATTAAGCATTAATTATTTATTTTTTTCACCTTAATTGTTGCCTATTATTTCCTAACGAGTTCGATCAATTCGATCTGAGTATAACAAAATTCGGTTATTAGATAAAAGTGAATAATTTTTTCTAAAATAAATTGCTACATTTCGGTAAAAAGGTCGGGAAAAAATATCATTACGTCTGTGATATTATAGAGTACTAGTCATCTAGCTACAGAATCCATTTTAATCTTCAAAAAAGATTAAATTAAAAAATTTTAATTATGTGAATACGATTTTTACTTCTTTGAGATATAATGACTGAAAATTTTGATTTGATATTCAGTTTCAACGAGACAAATAAGATGGAAATATCATAGCCGAGACCATCGCTCAAACCGCATTTTTATTTTATGTGTATATCTGTGTAATGCAATACAAGATATAAATTTCTTCCAAGTCCCCATCCGAATCTTTCCGTTTATAGTTCATATTAGATTACATAATTTGTATGGAAATTATCATCTGTTATTTTACATGATTGAAAAAACAAACTTGTTGCATAGACACACTTATTACACGATTAATGTTATAAATATTATTTAAAAAATTTATTTTGTATTACTTTGTAAATGTGATATATAGAATATCTGGTATTTCAGTTTTGAATATTCACTCTTCAAAGCAGTGAAATAAAATTTCCAATATCAAATAGGAAATATTGTAAACTGAAATAGTGGATATCTACTTGATACCACTGGAAGAGCTGTAAATATTCATTATTTTGCATTTAGACTCATTAAATAGAATAATAAAGTATTCTATCAATAAACAACTAACTACGGTGTCAATGTTGAATGAACTCATAAAGGACAAATTAAATCCCTATATTGACAAGCTACTTTTCCTAGAAGATACTCTTTTGAGAAAGCCGTAATAAGTTATGCCGACTAATCAATATTCTAATAAGAAATGCGAGATATAATAAACTGACAAAGTATAATTTGATTAATTAAGAAAGAAAAGTGAGCAACAAAAATAACACGTACGACGAGTAAGTCAGAAAAGCGCCAAGATTAAGAAGCTACGCGTGAAATCAAACAAGCAGCTCGGCGGAACAATATAAATTATGCAAGAGAATGAGGAACTCATTTGCGCGCTCGTAAATGTATTGTCCTCTCAGCGGAGCTAAAAATTTCATCTCTCTCCGGCTCACGCGTGCTACTCGCCCGCTCGTGCTCCCTTAATCAAATCAGTAGTATACACCTATACACTCTCAGCCGGCAGTACCGCGCTCCGGGGCGTCTTCGCCTTTAGAGCGAGCGAGACGGCGAGGCAGCTAAAAGATGTAAGAAGCAATTTAAAAAACACACGCGCGTTTATGCCAATCTCGCGCGAGTAGCAGCAGCAGCGGCGGTAGGGAAGAAGAGAACACGAAAGAAAAGGCGGAAGCGACTAGAGTATGCTTCTCACGCGCGAGTTGAGAAATAACCTTCAAGATATTAAGAACGACCACTGTTCGTCTCCCTCTGCGTTCTCTCGCGGCGTATAGAGAAACGAAGTGGGTAGCAGCAGGACGAAGAAAGAAGGACGACGACGAGGATGAAGAAGTGGAAGGGGACGAGGAGAGAGAGAGAGAGAGAGGCGTTAGTATAGGAAGCGGAAAGAAAGTCCACGAGGAGACGTTAAATATTAGGTTTGCAAATGGGTCCTCGTCGATTACGGCACGCTGTGGATCTTGTAAATATCTCCATCCCGCGAAAGTGAAAACATGGCTTGATCCTGCGTAGATACTGCTGTGCCTGCATTGCATTTGATAGTACTAAAAGAAGAAAAAACAACAAAGAGAGTGGTACAATTAAGACACTACGAAAGAATGCCATAGATCAGTACCATGCCAGCATTGTCATTTTATTTATTTTGTATGTCTCTAAAAACTTCTTTACAATAAGAGAGGCGATTTATTGCCCTCTGCAATCATCACAAAATTGTGATTGCAAATTCGAGTCATTCTATGAATAGATTTTGATATATTTGCGTTTGACAATTACGTTGTTAATCAATTTACATTTTTATTTACCTAATCCATTAGGTATCATCATAAGGCATACAAAATTGTACTTAAGATATTTTTTCTCTTCCTCAAAAAAAATAGTTGATCTGTAACAGCCCATTTCATATAGGTATTGACACTTTTTATCACGCAGAAAAAGATTGAGACAAAAACAGGGTATACTTTGCGGAGGTTAAAACTATGTGAAATAAGGTAAAGCCTAACAAATTTGGAGAACAGCAAAAGCATAAAGATAACCTTGCAAAAATATTAAAGTGAGTTTCTCTAAGAAATTCTCAAAAGTTTAAAACGAATGCAATTTCGAGGCAATCGGAAAAGAAAAGAATGTGTGTGTAATCGATTCGAGCTAGACGATGATCAAAGATAAAATATTCTTTCTAGCTTTAATATAAACGCTAAAGTTTACAGATGTCTAGGGCAGATACGACAAAGGGGCAAGAAAACACACACAAAAGACTGAAACTAAGAGAAACTAAGGAAAAGTTGAGGTTGTGCGAAAAACATATATATGTATATACTTATAAGTAATATGTCGTGGCCGTGACAAAAAAAGGCCAGAGAGAACAATGATAGTAAATCAAAAATACAGAAGTGAAAGACGGAGAGTGCGGGGGACAAGATAGGACAGCGGAAAGGAGAAGGAGTAAACGAATGGAGAAAGAAGAGGCGTCGCCGCGCGAGGGGAGAGAAAGAGAGAGAGAGAAAGAGAGAGAGAGAGAGAGAGAGAGAGAGAGAGAGAGAGAGATGGTGGAAAAAGGGAGATGAAAATCGTCTGGAGAATCCTTCACGAAGCATCTCAGGCGCACGCTCGTTATTTTCTCCCCCGGCGAGTAGCGCGAATGCATTTCTTCCTCCGGTGACTTCGTTATCTTTCGTCACGCAAATCCGGCGTCGGCGGCGGACGCGCGCTCACCTTAGCCGCCCACCTGATATGCATACACGGCTCGTCCTCCCGTGCACTTAAATTACATCGTGATTTATTCAGAGAGTGATGAAACTGCGCACGAAGACGACTGGGTTACAGCGGCGTCGACACTCGTACTGTCATGTTTCTCTCTGGCTTGCTATCAGTCGTGCACTCTGCTCGATCGAATGATAAAGTACATGCACCATAAAGAACGTCATACATAATCGCGCAGACTGTAAGACTTCTTTATTGTTAGTATCGTATTGTACTTATTTATTATTAATTTATACGTATTTTATCAAAAAAATAATCGTTCAAAAAATATTTATTGAAGGTTCTATTGTGTTGAAGCTAAATCTCCGCTATTAGTACTAATAATTTAATATACGATAGAGGCTCACAATTATGAAATTTAAATGGTAACATAAAAACAGAACAACATATTATTTTAAAGTTTCCGTATCACCAATCTCTCGGGAAATCTGTTAAAAAATATTTTAGAATTCCAAGTGATTACGTAAAAAATAAAAAAATATTCCCTAAAAACAAAAACAAAGAAATTTTAGAATTTCGAAAAATAGATTCTGAGCCATTTTTAAAAATCATGAAAAATGTTAAAAGTAAAACATACATTTAAGTATTAAAAAATGTTTATTTGTTTGAAACAAAAAATCTTCTTATATTCTGTGATTGAATATCATTTACTTTTTTTTTATTTGTAACCACTGTAGATTACAAAAAAAATCAAAATTCTATCATGACCACTGAATAATTTTGAACTTTTTAAAATAAACACCCACTTCTCCTACTTCAAGAATGCATTTAATAACTATGGAACATACCGCACCCGATTTAAACTTAAAATACATCTCATCAAACTATGTTATCAACAAATAGGATCATGTATACATAAGTTATCTTAGAGGTTCCAAAATATTGCGATGACCCATATTATGTGCTAGGATATATTGGGAAACTTTTATTACCACACCCATAGTTTTAATATGAAGCAAACTATGTTAAGTTTATACAAAATTTATTTGAAAAACAACATTTTTTTTTCTTTTAGTAACGAACAGAATTTTCAACAATAAACTGGAGAAACTTTTTTAATTGAAAAATGATTAACAATCTCTTTTTATATTGTCACACTCGAAGTCAAAAGATATTTGCTATAAAATAAACGAAAATTAAAAATTCTCACACCTGTCCGTTCATCCGAGGTAAAATTCCGCAATCCCGTAAATACTCGAAAAGCGTAAAAAAATGCCAGAGCGTGAAAAAAAACGTACCCCGTCTTGTAAATAATACGTCGACAAAAAGAGAAAAGAATTCACGCCGGGGACGCGCGGCTGTGCATGACACCTCTCTGTATTCTCTCCTGAAAACCGGATCGACAAACTCGCCCACGCGTATATATACCGTACATATAGCGACCGTAAAAGCACGTCAGCGCGTTGCTGCATCCTTCGTTGTGCGCAAAATAAAAAAAAAATTCTCCGTGTAAGGGGACGCGACGCACGACACGGATGGAGCCATACCGCTGTCGGCATCGATGAAGCTGTTACCCCGCGGGAGCTTCATGGTCTTCGCAGAGCGACGACATATTTAATTAATAAACTTTCAGCGCGAGCTCGTGTCCCTCGAGACAAACCCGGAGTGGCGCGCGGCGCTCTATATTTGCCTTTTGCGCGCGAGGCTTTTTACGAATAGTGTATAAAAGAGTAACAAAAGGAGCATGCACCAACCATTTAATTAAGTTTAAAAAATAATTGTCTTATTAATATCAGACATGTAATATTATTATCAGTTAACTGAAAAGCATTGAGAAAGTAAAAATGTCAATCGCCATTCCCGTTTCCTCCCAAAAAAGAAAAAACCACTTTATTCTATATTTTTATTGTAAAATTAATTAAGGTTAATGTTATATAGTATATCAATAATGGCACTCTTAGGAAAAATTTTATCGATGCCAATCCCGATAATTTGAATATTTTATTTTGAATATTATTATTTTAAGTTAAAAAATGCCAATGAGTATACATTGAAGACTGCTAGTAAGATAGTAGTGTGTTAAAAATATCAGTATAATAACCGAATTTATTACATTTTTGGATTAGGATAACTACTCATGTAACGATTCAAATTTCTTAGTTCTCGTTTCTTTCTCGGCTCTTTATTTTCTTGATACTTTGATTCAATACATATAATAGTTAAATATAAGGTATCATTATTTCGGTTTTCTCTCTCTCTCTCTCTCTCTCTCTCTCCCTCTCTTCAGTAGGAGCGACAAACCCCCTTGCAAGAGCCACAACTTACCGTCCCGTTTGCGTTTTCGAGAGGCCCTAGCTCTCGCAAAATTGAATGCAAATACACGCGCCAGGCAATAATACGTTGACGCGGGACCCGCGCTGCTTGTTTGTCTAGTCGCTTACCCTCCGGACTCACATCTTCATGCGCTTGGTACACAAGGACCGCTACTGCTCAGACACAAAGGGATGGATGAGTGTCTCAAAATTGAAAAAGACGTCGCAATGGTGCCACTAAAAAGAACGCATTAGGCGTGGCTTAACTGTATATACAGCTTCTTTAAAAGAAGGCGCGAGATATTACTGGGGACTGCGACTATCTCGAGGGAAAAGGAATAAGTCAGCCTTACATTCGCTCCGACGCGTTCTTCGTTATTAATTCAACGCGAGGCCGAGCAGAATTACTTTTTATCTGGACGTGGGGCATACAGATTAAACGCGCTTCCATTCTGTATATAGTGTTATACTCGAATGGTCGCTCTATATGTTCATGTATATGTGTGTGAATTTTGTTTTCCATTCGCAGCCAGGTCTCTGTCTCTTCCATAGCGAGCAGCCGATACTTCCGGCGTTGAAGGTTTTAGCCAGGGCTTAGTCAGCGTTAGCGCTGTGCCAAGTGGCTGATGGCGCCGGTCATTGTCCACGAGGGATAGCTCTATTTCAGTGCGCGATTTAATGCACGAGGGCCGGCCGCTGCTCAATTCGAATTGAATTCAATGTATTATACTGGCGCCGATGTGAATAAAGGGCCGGCATTGTTTCGTGGCATGCTTTATTTTGCAGAGGAGGATTCTATACTGAGTGACTAATTTGTCCCCATCGCGTAGTGATGAAGAAATAAATTGACAATAATCAAATTAAACATTTTCGAGACTTTAAATAATTAGCATCCAGTTCATTTAATTCCAGATTTTCATTTAATTATTTTTTATTATTGAAGAGTGCTCGGTATAAAATACGTTTTTATTTTCATATCAATTGTTTTGTATTACCATAATACAAAAATCATCATAATAAAATGTATAATTTAAGTACTTTACGATTAAAAATAATTAATTTAATTTATTTATATTGAACTTTCGTTTTATAAAAACGACGGTATATATAATATACAAAATGTGCGCATTAATTAAACCGCGTATATATACAATCAAAGGATATCCAATACCTTATATAACGTATCATTAAATTCATCTCGTCCCGGGTAATTTATTAAACTGAACGCGCGCGTCAGTTGATTGGACATAAAAGACGTGGTAAAAACAACGTAAATCTCCGGTATATACACATAAATAAAAAATAAAATGATTTCCCGGCGCTCCCCTCGTTAATAAATAACGGCCAAGCCGTTCCTCAATCACGTGAATCACCGTCCGAAAATCCTGCGACATTAGTTATCTTCGATCTTATGGCGAGAAGAAGAAAAAAAACATATAACATCAATAAGACAATCGCGCGTCGTCGCGCGCGGAACATAAATCGTGCTTCTATACCGTCCGACGACAACGTCATCCTCGCGTCTCTCTTCTCTCCCCAAGGCGATAACAAATGACTAGCCCTCGTATAAATATTGGACGAAGTCGTTTGGCTGTTAAATCGCTTGCTCCTTCAACGCAGCTTCAATCGCGCGTGTATATGCAGGGAAGTCTCGAGCGCCAGACCCCTTCACGTACGCCCACGCAGAAGAAAAAAAAAAGAAGGAAGCGATCGCGTGCGTACATGGTGGACGTTTTATATACACGATGTATTTACATATATATACCGAGTATATATGTATGCGAAGCGGAAGCGAATCGATACTTTAAGGGACATTGCGTATACGCGAACGCTTCGTTTACAAAAGAGCGAGCGTGAGTAATTTTTTATTGGATATACGATTTTATAAGGCGAAGCAGTGAAAAAAGTTTGCCTTGGCTTAAGCCATTGTTACTGTAGATACTTTCGAAGTAAAAGTATGTACTTTCAGAAGAAGAATTTTATACTGGAAAAATGGCTTTTTTCTATCATTTCGCTTAAAAAAATCAGTTGAGGACAATATAAACTATACAATAGTACATTGTGCAACAAAGGAGGAAAATCGACTTTTTCTAGCGAGGATGATGATTGACCACGAGTGGTACACGAGTGCTCAAAATCATCATCCGAGTCTGAAAAAATCAATTGCTCCCTTGTTACACATAATAATTTTTTTAATAAGTGCAGGAATAGGACCTTTTTTGCATGAAAAGTGAATAAGAGATCGGGCATATCGAGTTGTCATATAGCGAGAGGAAAAGTAGGAGCGGTTTCATGCATGTGTTAAAAAAATTGCTTTAATATCATCTAGCATGGAATAGAAATTGCTATCAAATTAATAAAAGAACATGAATATTATTTTTACAGGTAGCAAAGTATTTTATGAAACAGTTGATTACTGATGGTAAACAGAAAATGAAAACGGTTTGTCTTATATAAATTGAAGGCATATGTACCTGACAGTTGCTTTACCAAAAGAAAGAAACTTATAATTATTTATTCCAGAGAATTCGTAGTCCTACAAAGTGGTTAATTAATAAATTATTAACAAGAGGTTGCTTAAACATGTTTTTGACGTTAAGTCGATGAAGTATAATGTAAACAAGTAAAATGTATTGATCAAAGGATATGATGTAATTAATTTACCGGAAATTAATCTGTTCCTCTTTTAAATTAAATACATATTGGAATAAAAGCAAATCGTATTACTAAGAAAGAACGAACAATAACAAATATTAAAAATAAACAAGTAAACAAAAACAAATATTTCAAACAAACCAGTTAGTAATGAATACGTTTCCAATATTGCATGAACTCTTATTTGTCCTATCGCTTACATCTCGAATGGAAAAGTAACGCTTTTATTCTTACTCTGAATAGTTAATTTTCAGAAAATATAACCTAGTTCTCATTATTTGTTTATACACTAGTGTGAAGTTGAAGTTTAAAATACGTAGAATTACGTGAGCGCATCGGACGCACAAAAATCCGCTAGTTTAATTGCAACGAAAAACTGAGAATTTAACTATCAGAACTGATAGACGAAAATAAAAGAATAAATGAATAAGAAGAGTAAATAACATCCTACGTCCAGAAGATGTGATAACTAGAGCAATCAATGAAGCGCACAATTAGCGCACGCAAAGCTTTGGCTCAGTTAGAACGCGATGCAAAGGCGAATTTGCTAGCGAAAGAAAATCGTTACGTGTCAACGAAAAAACAAAATATAGAGGCTTCCGTTTCAAAAAGGGATTTCCGCCAGCCGTGCCGCTGGTGGAAAGGGACTGCTTTTGCCCACATCAATAACCGTGCGCGGAGAGTCCGAGAGCCCTTTGCGCGAATTCTCTCTCGCGCCATGGAAGCTTTTCCTCTGTTTCTGGCAGCCCTCACGCGCGAGAAAGCGTGAGCGAGATAGAAAGAGCGTTTGGTTTTCAATGAAATTCCAGAATATTCACTTGTTTTGACGCCTCAAAGGGCTGACCCTTTTTTCGAGCTGCGTGATGTTTGACGATTCGGGATTTATGCTGGCCAGCTTGCTCGCTGCACATATGCTCAAACACGCGCCAGGTCGTTTTTCTCACTTTCCGTGAGTTAGTTCTGCTCGAAAGAATCCCGTGCGCATGGCGCTTTCGGAAAAAAAGGCAGAGAGAGAAGCTGAGAGTGAGAAAGAATTTCGCGCAAAAAGTGTTACAAGAGCATGGGATTGAATCCAATTAAAAATTTCGCTATTGAATTACATTTCAATTTAATTAAAGTAGGAATCCATTAAGTTGTGGAATCGGCCAACGAAGAATTTCAAAAATGTCAACATTCGGCTTTGCCGGGAGCAAATGCCAGAAAAAAAGTAAAAAAAGATTAATGGAAAATTCGAATTTTTGATTGCCTCTGAAAAGTTGTGTATATAGCAGTTTTCAGCAAAATGGTGTGTCAATAAAGTTTTGAATTAAATCAAAATAGCTATGAATACGTAACGTAAATCGATTTTTTAACTTTTTACACCAAACGATCGGTATTCCTATTAGAAGTTATACTGCCTAATTCATTTTATCGAGTTAGATCGAAACATTCGAAGACAATTAAAAATAACACGTGTATAAATAAATACAATAAGTACCGTGAAATTGGATTTCTATCATTTTGTCGATTATATGTTATAATATGAAAAGCCTATCAATTTAATCTATCTAGTTCACGAATATTATCTCTAAAGAGGCGACTACCTGTATTATTAACTCATGTCCAAAATCATTCGGTTTTTGGGGAAATTGAACATTTATCTCTGATTGACTATATATACAACATAATATTGAACAATTCAAACGATTTCTTCTAATTTTGTAAAAACGCAATAGTGCTCTGTATTTTGCAATTCAGATGCACAACTACAAACAACAATTTGTCCCTATAACAGTCAATCTTGCTAAAAATCGCTAATTAAGTTTGAAACAATTGCCGTAACAATTATGAAAAACCGCGGCGACCGCAGCGAAATGCACTCCCGAGATATAAAGCGCGCGCTCGCGCACACCGCAGGACCACGCGTCGCTAGCAGGCTAATTGGAATCCAATCAAGACGATTAATCGCTCCACCGCGACCCTAACCCACCGCGTGTATATGCATGCCCACCCATACACATAGAGTACACACATACGCGCTTGTGCGCACGAGGGAGAGGAGAACAGATCCAGAGCGCTATTTAGGTATTTAACTGCGAGCTGCGAGCCGATGCGTGGGCGTGTACCACGCCGAGCCATATTTTACGCTTAGTCGCCGCGAGCTGCCCGCCACAGACGACGGGATATATCGTAGATTCGAATTTCGAACGTCGTGCGCGACGATTGTTCTCCCCCTTTAAGTGCGCCCGCGCCCGCCTGCACGCCGGATATATATATATACGTGCGCGCGATGGCCAGAAAGAAAGTCTAAGTATAAATTTTCCATTCTTCATGGAGATGGAGTTCGGCTTGTTTTTTGCCCGATCGAGGGTAAAGTGAAGGAGGGGTAGAGAAAGGGAGAGAGAGAGAGGGGAGATAGAGAGAGAAAGAGAGTTAGGGAGCAGTTATAGATTCTTCGCAGTTTTATTTTATTCAGTTTTTAATATACTTTATTCATGGATGAAATCTGGCGAGTTGCCCATTAAAGGGAAATTTATGTTATCGGTTTTGTCAAACTTTTATCAAAACTTCGGGACGGGCAGTGAGGGCCATTCGCGCGAAACTAGATATTTTAGGGTGATCGATATACTTCGTTATATAAAACTCTGCGAAATAAAATTCAAAGGGGCTATTATATTGTAACAATGAATTACTCCGACTTGAAAAATGTATATTCTGCCATTCTGATTTGTTGTTTGTTTTTATAGATTTAATTATATTTTAGGCAAGCAAAACCATCGACAAATTTCTTAAGCTGGAATCGTTAAAACATTGCTTTGAAGCTTACCTTCTGGTCTTGATTTTTCTACTTTTCATTTCAATTGTACGGTTGTTTACTATTTATTAGTGTATTTCGCGATTTTAAATGCTCAACTTCAAACTAATATAACATCTGGTGGAATCGGCATTATGATTTAATTATACTCAAACACTCTATCAACTATAGCTGCGACTGCAATAGCTCTTAGATTTCTGCTGGTTATCGTCATGTCGTTATTACGCTCTGTCTCTTTTTAATCTGCATATTCGAATGGATATCATTGGCTTCTATCATTCAATGGATTCATTAGCTTTACTTTAGTAATATATGAGCAGGAGCTTATTAGTTAAACTATTGTTCGATACGCATGCGACAGATGATTCCCCACTCGTGTGCGGAATCACCCCAATTGTCACCCCTTACTCTTTTGCAATTGTACAGTACTATTGTGTGTATTTTACGCTCATCTTTAATCTAATAAGTAACTTATTCGTATGCGTAACTTTTGGAACCAAGATTTCTTTGCAGTCCCAAAAAAAAGAACGCTCACATTCTTCAGTTTTACTTTCCTTTTTTTGAAATGTATGCACAGCTCTTCCTGACGAACTGATGTATGTTTAAAGTATGAACCTTATAAATCATTTTCAAGATGGACCAAACAAACCTGATTTTTATTTATTTTTGGTATTTGAAAATTTGATTGTTCGATATTTCCCACAGACTTGCGCTTGAAAAAATCATTCACTAAAATATCAATTAAGAATATCCTCCTTACAATTATTCCACAACTGCACGATCAATAAAATGACAATTTGAAACCGCAAGCCAGGAAAATCTCATCCCGAATATCTCCGTAGGAAGGGCTGCGCATTTCCGGATCTCTGATCCGGCAAAGATTATATTCTCCTTCTTCGCGGAAAATTTAATTATCACGCTCTTCGGAGCATCCCCGGGTAATGAGACAAGCCGCGCTCTCTCGAGTCCTCGAAATTAATGAAATTCAAATACCATACACAGGGAAGAAACAATTTCTGGTCACGTGGCTCGCGCGACGTCGGCGGCGGCCCGCCGCCAGTTTATCCGTTAACCGTGTTATCTCGCGCGCGTGCCTTGCCGGCGACAAATTGCGCGGCTGCGGATACAGCACGCATCCGAACGAGATCTCTCCGAGCCGCAGACTGCGACCGCGCTTTCATTAACGTTGTTGCCGCCGCGCGAGCCTCTGCGCGACGTCTGCGGGGGTGTCGAGTCGCGCGACCATTTCGCTTCTCTCTCTCTCTAACTCGCTCTGTACCTATATCTGTCTTTCTCTCTGAGTTTCGCGAGGGCGCGTGGACTTTTGCTAATGAGATAGCAATCACCGCGCTATGCGCATAGTATAGTTGTTCTTTGAGGGCCGCGAGTGAAGCATTCGGTCTAGTGATTATATTAATTAGATTTATTAAAGGTTCTAAAAGGATTGGTTGACATTTATACCGTTTTATATTCAAATATCGATATAGGTAGATAGGTATACGTCTTGACGGCAACTATAAGCTATAAGTAAGTCTGTGTAGCGTTTATTATATACAATTAAAAATAGCAATACAAATATCGACACTATGGTATAACAGTGCAATATATACATTATTTTATCGCAAAACAAGATGTATAAGTATTTTAATTTACAAATTGAAAACCAATTTTTTCATTATTGACGAATTTATGTTTCATATACAATAGCATTATCAGTTTGCAAAAAATGATAGAAGTTAAAAAATTCTCTATCTCGCAATGAAAAACAAAATTACACCCTAGTAGAAGTTTAATTTACAATAGTATAGATAAGAAAACGGAGACACGGAGAGAAAGGACAGGAAAAGTATAAAAATCTTTGATTTTCGAAAGTTCGCACTGCGGCTACACAGGACGTACGGGCAGCCGCGGCATATCTAGCGGGCAAGAAAACGATTCGGGCAACTTTACCACTTGGCGAAATTCCGCATAATCTCCTACTCCCCTCCCTTTATCTCATCGGATCTGCCTCTCTCTCTCCCTCTTTCTCTTTCTATCTTTAGCCGCATAACGTTACGAACGAGGGCAAAAGTCTCGCGCGCACTTCGGTTCCCACAATTTAATTAAAACGACGGCGAGTGCAGGCGGGGTGACCATACCCGCCCACGCGCAAGAATAATTCCCGCCGCGCAAGACGTCGTACAGCCGCCGCCACCGCCGCGAAATTGTTTCCCCCCTTCCCGAGGGGTGTATAGCGCAGCATGCGCTACTCCCTCGAGACTGTAAATTCGATACGCCGGACTCGTTAACGTCTTTCGAATTGGACGGGATGCAACCGCTCGAGAGACGTACGTATATATATCTGGGTGGATGGAGAAAGGGGGATAGGGTCATTCCTGAGCACTTTCGACGTGTCCTGGAGAGATTAGAGCTTTCCCGGTTTATTGCGATGTCGATCGTCGTGCGCGCGCGCTCAGACGAGAGAGAGAGAAAGAGCGGTCAGCCTTGATTTATGGCGCGCCAGGCGCGCGCGGAGCACAAACGAGGAACAAAGAAGTCGACGTAAGTGGATGAATTCGTCGTGATAGCCGGGGCGGAGAATTCGGCGTGGAACTTTTGAGTGGTCGAGGTTTTCCTGATACTAGCGCTGCTTGACACTTATTGATTCGGAAGATTAATCTTATCGCTTTTGCTTGTTTTTAACGTATATACGTTCTGTTTTCAATGGAAATCTACTTTGGTATTTCCCATTAAAATGAATTATATATTTAATATAGGCAAAGTCTTTTCTATAAAGACATATTCAATTTATTGTTGACTGTGTAATTTAAACGTTGCGGAAGAAAGAGATTGAAGATCAAAGCTTGTCGATAGGCAATTTAAAAAAAGTTTTAAATTATGATATGATTGAGTTTGAACATGATAAATTAGTTCACAAGAGCATGAAAAGGCCTTCTACTTTGTCCTTCACGGATCCCTTTGATTTTTCATATTACATCAAAAGTCAATAAGCTCGTTTGAGTGCTTAAGATGGTAGAATTAGTATTCAATAACACGCTTGAAAAAATTACTCGTTATGTTATATTTCGAAACATGTATAAGACTTTTTTTTTTATATATATATACAAATATCACTTTTTTATTTTCATTGCCAAAATATGCTTGGAATTACATATATACGTTAAAAACTATTCTATCCACTAACACATAATTTCTTTCATCTCTTCCCAATATACTTTAAATCACTGCGATCCACAGTGATTCCTACAACCTCTACATATTTACCATTATAAAAATGTATCGAACTAACCCAACAATATATTATATAACCCTTTTATCTTTGTTTTCGCAGAATAAAAACACCACCCCTCGCGTATCCTCAAGTTCATCGATCGGCGGGCTGCCAAGAGAGAGAGAGAGAGCGAGGCATCAGCATCCACGACACAGAGTCGAACCTCGCAGGGGCTCCTTATACGAAAGGGATTGGGAAGGCGCTGCTGCAGCAGCGACAGCCAGCAGCCGCGGTGACGGCGTCGGCCTCTTCCTCCGTAGAACCCGTGAGCGCCAAGGGGGATGAGAGGTAGCACAGGGGAGGGGCCGATGGCACACCTATCTACATATAACCCGCTTTCTCACTCTCCGCTTGCCGTCGACAGCTGCAAGGCCATCACCCCTCTCGCGTAGACGGGGGAAATCGCGCGAGGCTTTCCCATCTCCTATATACACACACACATACATATACATACACGGTGGCATCAAGTGCGCGGGGGTTACGTATGCCTCTAAGAGCCAGAGATATGGGGCCGTGCGCGCGAGGCGCAAGTACTCCCAAGAGACTGACTGTGCTGCACGCTAGTGCTTCTCAAACACAACTGAGTTGCGCGTGCGAGGCAGCGGTGGCGGCCCTCCATTCTTCATTACCTAGTGGCGTGCACGCGCGTCCTTGGTATAAGCACTCGAGATGCTCGCGATGAATCGACTTGCACCCGTGCGTGCATCTCTTGTCGCCTCTCTATATATGTATACATATAAGCGACTATCTTTACGTTCGGCCCGTTCGCCCATCCACACGGCGATATATTATATACATGTATATACGCGTGTGCTCCGCCTTTGTCGCTCTTTAGTGGATGCTATGTGTGTATAGAGTTCGATGGGTTCTGCGCGACGCGAAATCAGAAAGAGAACGGGAGGGGACGTGAGAAGAGGGTGAGATCCTGTCGATGATTATTTTGATACATTTGGCGGGTATGGAAATTCGAGGCGGGATGTGCGTACACGGGCGAGCGCTCGCTGCAGAATTGCTTTTCGACGATAATTCTCGATCTGGTCGTCTCTTATCGTGTCGTAATATATACGCGTTAGTCGGTCTGTCTGATATTTTTAATATTACTATTTTTTCTATTGTAAGGGTGAAAAGGTTACTGCACGCATTAAGAGCTTCTAATACTTTATGGGTGGAAAAAGGTTTACGAAGTTCAGCTTGATGCTTCTTAAATCAGACTAAAATATTTATATCCACTTTCTTATATCGACTGCATGAATTATAAAAATTATTCAAAAGTGCTTTCCCAGCTTTATTATCGAATGAATTCTCTTGTAGCCCGAACTTCCGCTCTTCTGTAGTAGTCAGCAAAAAATCAATATACCTCCCGGATCTGACGCTCAAACACCTCCTCAGAGCAAGCAAAACCACGGTTCAACATCGTGTCTGCAAAGTCAAACGTTCATTACGAAGTTCCTGAATGAAGCATCTTTCCATCAACTTAGCCTTGACCCATCTTCGAGAACAAAAGACCCGACGCTGTAATTAGAGTCGACGAAGACACAGAGTAGAACGACAGAGCGAGCGGAAGAGAGTGAGAGAGGGAGAAAGGGGTGAGAGAGAACAGATGAAGCCCTTGTCTCCATTATCCGCGGGCCTTGTAGCGCACGGCTCGTGGCAGCTGTCAAAGGGCGCGTACGAAGTTAAGTGAAGGAAGTCGAGCGCTGACTTTCGAACGTCCCGACCCGGACAGGTGCTGGCAGACCCGCTGTACCAGAGAAGAGGAGGGACGTCGTTCGATCCTTCGGGGAGAGAGGAAGTGTATGTGTCTGGCGCAAAAACAACCGAGAGACGAGTCGAGATTTAAATAAAACAGAAAAAAAGGGATGCCCGTGGCGCGTCCTGGTAGTCGTGGTAGTAGCAATTTCCTCGGTATACGGGGAGGGAGTTTACACGAACCGGGATGACACAATAGCTATAGAGGTGAAAACTCGCAGGATAGTCCGGATATGAACCCGTTATATTAAAATATTGCGAGTTGGAAGGAACAAATTTGAGAATAAAATGTTTTGCAGTTTTCAAATGGAATACCTTTTTGGATACGAAATTAAAGTTTACTGGTAAGTGACCTTCGACGAAACTCTTTGTTTACAATGTCAAATGTATATACTTTCATATAATTTAAATTATTTTATAAACTGTAATAACTATAAAGTATATTGGTACAAAAGTTCTTTCAATTTTTTATTGAAATCGTTTCATTACACCTTATAGTTCTCAAAATAAAGATATTTTCATTCTTTATTGATACGAGTCTTATACCGACTCTACAAATCATTAACGATCTAATACACTTATTTGGAAATAAAACTAAAAAAAAACAATGGAAAGCAAGAAGCGAGGGAAAAAATTTAGTGTATAATACAGTAAAGATACGAACTCGCGCGCGTGCGTACACAAACCTGGTATATATATGAACGGAAGGAAGAGTGTACCTGAGCGATTGCTAAATTGAAAATCCGTCAGTCGGTCTCTTGTCGTACGTCTCGTGTCCCTCGTCCCCTTCACACACGACGAACGAACACCGACGCACCGTATACCTACGACGTCGACGTCGACTTTTTCCTGCGAGAGGAATCAACTGCGCGCTCTCGGGATCGCGTTCGCACGCCTTCTCCCTTGAAAAGGCTCGGAACGCTGCTAGATATACGACGGGTGGATATACGTATATAAGCAGTCAAGCTACCAGGGATCATGCACGGAGAGAGCAAGCGCTGAAAAGGTATCAGAGAGGTGTATATCAATACAGTGGAATATGATATTTTTGAGGAATGATGACGGTTTATTTATCCACGGTTCGTTTTAGATCTGATTTGTGTTTCAATTTTGATGGAAACAAGGGTATAACAACGTGCCTGATATTTTTCACTATTTACTTTTGATTTGTATACTCGTTTCCTTTTTTATTGAATATAAACGAAATTTTTGAATCTTATAGAAATTCATTGGGAAAACTTATCTAATCATTAAGTAAATCAGTCACTCAATTGAAGATCAGGCGACAATTAACCATCAGACGAGAATGGAAGTTGCTTCAAAGGGTCCTTGATCTCTTCGAACTTGTAGACGAATCTCAGCACCCCTTTAATCACTTATTATTCGACATGACCATGCGCTGGGACGTCATTAACCCCGTCGTCAGAGCTGTCCATACGTCACCTGTGCACATCGACATGCTCAAGGCCGGCTTCCATATCCTTTAAGAGCCGACGCGCAGCTGATTGCTAGCGCGCGTCACGTTCTGCAACTTCTCACCTTGACCGAGTTCCCGCGTCGATCTATCATCATCTCGCGGGCGCATGAGCGCCGTGTTGGCTCTTTCTCTCTCTCTCGTCAAAGTCGGAAACCGCGAAACCGCCGAGAAAGTCGATCGATCGGCACGACGGAGATGGACGGCTCTCGCGGAGAACTTCGGACGGCGGGACGTAAGCCAGAGCGTCCGCGCGCAATATTTCAACGAAGATGTCCGTCTGACGAGAATGACTTTCCAGCTGGCCGCGTCCCTTTTGCGAGAGCATGCAGATTTGCGAATTGAATGAAATCGTGTCCCACGAGAGGAGAATATCGACTTTGCCAACAGAGAAGTGTGTTTTGTAACTCTGGTAGAATGCGGCGCTTGTCAAAGCATAGTGAATGCAATATTTCAGAGTGTTCTTCCAAGTTGTCATATTGTATAGTAGTATTCGTGAAATTTTGGTAAGGGTTTCAATTCCCCTCTATTAATGGACAGCAACGATCGTCTGCTATTGTGCATACAATAAGAATGGCTGCAGAAATTACTGTACACTCGCTAACAACGTAATCTGAGAAGAATCTTTTCAAATTTTGATGAAGGGAAATTGTTGCAGTGCGATTTCTTGTTACCTACATTTTAATAACAAATTAAATGTTAATCCGCGCTAATTTCATTTCGTCAAATTTTAAAAACATTCTTCTCAGATTACGTTGTTAGCGAGTGTACATGACCAATTTCTACAGGAATTACACCCTGAGATAGGGGGTTAACTATAAATGAAAAAAAAAATATATTACATTAGGTCATGCAGTAGGCGAAAAAACTTTCCAACAAACGAAAATAGTCTTGTGACGCCGTTATAACCGCATTTCAGATTTTCTTGTGGAAATTCAACATCGGACAAATGGACGAAAAAAGGGTCACTGATGATCAACCAATATTAAGCTTTCAAAGGTGTCAACCAATTGTTTTCCATAAGAAGAAAAAAGCGTTGCGCAGAATCTTCTAAGTTTAAATTAAAGCTTGTATCCTTTTACTTTTATTTTCTTTTTGTGAAAAATTTATTGACGCCTTTGAGAGCTTAACCTTTGGAGGAACAGCATTATTTTTTCCTTGAAAATAAAACGGTCTTTATTAATTTTTCTCGTCTACTTTATGATTTATAGAACGAGAAAAAATATATTATAACTTTTTTATAAATATATATACTTAATCAGTTAATCCTTCTGAAAGGTTATAGAACTTTGTTCTGTTTCCCACTAAATACTGCATCTACGTATACTAAGTTATCTATATGTAGTTTCGGTAACTATAAATGGAATCCTCATGGATTAGTCATGTGTTCGGAAGTTTGACATGGCGATAGATATCAAAGAACATAGTATATAGTAATAGAGGTCTAGATGCAAAATGACCAAAAATAAGTGATTTTTTGATAACTGGAGGTTTCTTTTTACTTAAATAAACTTGAATATAATTATGTCAATATGTAAATGATAGTATACTAAAGTAGATTATATTTTTTAAACGGCATTAATTTAACAAACACAGGTTTATAGGCTCAAAAAATATTTATATTCTCAAAGGTTCTTGCCAACGAAATTGAGTTTTCTTACTCGTAAAAAAGGTCGAACAAATATGTGTTTAAAATGAAATACAAATCGCTAAATTATCTTAATGTACATAAAAAGATTGTAATGGCAAATACGTAAAAATTTTTTATTTACATGCATTTTGTAACCAAAAAAGAAATATTTGCATTTTTTGTTAGTACTCCTAATAAGGATGTGTATATTTCCAGAATAAATTGTTTGCTGGAATATATGGAAATATTTTGAGGTTCACGAATACGCAACCACATAAACGATGTTTAAGTTCATGCAACCGTATTTTTTCATAATTACAGCTCTGCCAAAATATGAGTAGATTTGCCCAAGAATATTTCAAAGCTCTAAAAAACCTTTTTAATTACCTTATGTACCTCGTGTTGTTGTTTCTCCGACTATTTCAATATAATAACATAAAAAATCATATTTACTTGTTTCGTAAAAATCTTATTTCACCAAATTTTAATTAATAAACTTCCAAATGATAATAAAAATATTAAAATATATTAAAATTCGTACATCTGATGTAGAAAATAAAAAGTCTTTATTGAATTTATATTTTGCGTATTATAAAAATATTGAGAATAAAGAGCTTCAAATAGTTCAGTATTTAAAATTCAAATTAAAATCAGTATATAGTCTATCAAAATGTACATGAACATTAATTATAATCTTTTTCAACATATCTGATATATAACTACCGTTTGTCAAACGCTTTCTAAGCAAAAGCAAAAACAAATAACGATTCGATACACCCTTACTCCCCAAAAATACCGAAATATGCATCATGGATCTTTCTACATAGACCCGATGAAAAATCTTTCTTTTCTTCCACGCCTATATCCCTATTCATCCCTTGTTTTCATAACACGCCGAAACAAAACAGCCGATACGGGAATAGCGATTGCCGCGCGCGTCGGGAAAACAGTGCAAAAAAAAACTCCTTTCTCCTTCAATCACGCAAAAAGGCTTTGGGAGTCGCGCGCGCACACACGAGGGGCGACGGTAACACCATAATAAGCGGCCTGATCTGTGTTTGCCTCTTCCTATATGAAAGCACTGTGGCACGGTGACGGCAAAGGCAGGAGAGGTGGGGAATAGAGCGCTGGGGTTGGGGGCTTGCGCGGCGCGCGCCAAGAGTTATTGAAAGAGACGCATCGATATGCACGCGGATAGCTTTGGCTGCGGCAGCCGCCGCCGCCGCGGCAATATCGCGATGAGTTATTGTTCGACGAGCACAATGCACTCAAATATGGAATGAAGCTCGGAAATTGATAAAAAAAAAATAATAAATAAAAATAAAAAAAACCAGCGAGCGAGTCCTCGCCGATTTTCCCCGGGGGTCTTATAAATTGTTGCCTGCGACGTTCTTAAAAAAATTTATGTATACCTGCATTCTCTCTCTCTCTTTCCCTCTCTATACTCTTTCTCCCTCGCTCTCTCTCTCTTTCTCCTGCGTTTGTGGAGTGCGTGGCTTCTGTCGGTCGTATTAAAGTCATGCTTAAAAATACTTGGTTTCCTCGCTTATTTATGACAGAGGATAACGGTAGTGGCTTTGGCGCGAGTGCGAGAGCGGACAGACGAAAATAAGAGAATAAACTATATTATAAGCACGATAAGCTTGGAAATGAAAAGAGCTCCGCGAATTGATTAACAATAATTCTGATTTAATTTGTCAATGTTATTTTAAATGAAGACAGCGAATTAATCATCGTTATGACATTATAATGTTATCTCGTCGATGATCACATTACATAAAATATACGAAATGTAGATATAAACGTCCAATAATAATAGAGATAATGATTTATTTTTAGTCGACGGTGATAACGAAGCTCTTCGTGAAATAAAATTGATGTACGTTGGACTAATTAAATGTATAATATATAAATTATATTAATAATCAGGATATCAAAATATCAAGATTTTTCTTCTGAAAATCCATCCGATTCATCGCTCATCACATGCGCACGTCACCTATCACTCACAATAGCGATTCACACCGTTGCGTCGCACATCAGTTCACCGTTGACAAGGTAATTTTCTCCACCTCGTTAGAGCTTTCGTTACTCAATCATATGATTGCGTAATTTGACGTCTAGTCGGCGCACAACTCTCCCACCTCCTTTATTCTTTCCACAACTCCCTCAGCGTCTTCTCTCTTTTCCCCGGATAATACCACAGCTGCGCGCGATTCCAATTAGACGACTCGGTGACGACGTCGCCGAGGCACACGCGCCGCGTGCATTGTGGGTGTGGGTATATGTGTGTGTGTGGACCGGTCAGCCGATGGGAAAGAAATGAAGAGAAATGCGAGTCGCTGGAGGGAGACGGACGTGGGAAGTGCACGCGCGGTGGCCCAGCGGAGCGTGCCATCGTCGCCGCCCGCCGCTGTCGTCGTCGTACATTTTCCTACTCGCTTCGGTGGGGAGAAAGCGAAGGATGATCGTGTGATTTGCTCGATTCCGACCGATTCGCTAACAACTGCTCTCTTTCTATTAGTTCTTTCACTCTATGTATCTATCTCTCTCGCGAACTACTCTCGTTTTTCCGAGGGCGATTTTTGTTCCGTCTTTTCGCTTTTCTTTTTGTTCCCTTACACGTTAATTATACATTAGACGTTGTTGTTGTAGGTTAGAGAAATGTTAGGACTAACATTTAAAGCTTTTTAATCCTTTTTTTTAATTGCCGTTTGAATAATAATCTTTATTGGTATATTTTTATACGTTTCAAAAATAAAATCAAAAGTTCTATATAACAATTTGAGTTTAAATTCGGTACATGTATACGAGTTAGCCAAATATCTCAATTAAATTTAAGTAGGTCTGCCGTAAATGAGATTACAGTTCGAGCTACTGTTATATATACACAGTGTAAATGCACTTTCTATGTAATTACACAAATTCTACTCTAATGTCTACTGCAGCTACTTTTCCTGCATTCGCTAACAGTGAGTAATATATTTAATAATGTAAATACGCAACACGTATTCTTAGTATTAAATAACGAACTTATGAGGCTCTTCAAAAGCAAAGTCAGTGTATATCACAACCCAACGTATTTTGTTAAAAAATTAAAGAATCTTTTACAAATAGCAATATAAAAAAATATTTAAAAAATCACCAAGATACACCTATCATAAATATATTCTATATTATCAATCACAATATATACACAAACTTTCACTTTTCATACGATCAAAAATTCACTCGGTTTGAATTTAAATAATAACGAATTCCACTTGAACGGAGGCAGAGAGAGATAGAGAGAGGTATTTCTATATCACAGCGAGAGCGAGATTTCGCGCTCTCCTCGACGCAAAAGCGAAAAAAGAGCGCAGCAGCAGCGGGTGAGATCATAGAGAGCGAACGAGCCGAGCGCTGAACTCTCCTCCAAGATATACAAGAAATTATAAAAAGTAATTAGCGGCCGGCGGAGCGCGGATAAGATGTCTCGATAAGCTTTCTTAACGCGCTTGGGCAAACCGCAAAATTCAAAGTAGCTTCATTCATTTCTCAGCGGGCGCGCACTCGCTATATAGCGAAAGAGGAGGGGGTGAGGGTTGGGGAGGAAGGAGTGTTCCCTTTCGCGGCGAATGGCCTTTTAGTCTAATGCGTCGCATAAAATCGCAATTAAAAGGGCCCTTGTATAATGCGGACGCTCCGCGCGAAGGTAGAAAAGGAGTATATATAGCGGGAGGATCTCGGCCGATCTTCTCGAGAGCGTCCCACGGCGCCATTTAAAATCCATGTCTCCGTATAAACTCGTCAGAGACGAAAGCGAAAGAGAGAGAGAGAGGGAGAGCGGGGAGGGAAAGGGAGAAAGGGAGAGAAATAGAGGGGCGGAAGAAGTCGCTCGGATGAGAGAGTCCATTGGAGGCGAGAGATTTATTCATCGTCGTAGCGCAAAGAGAGGAAGAAGAATATACATATATAGAAAGGGAGAGAGAGAGAGAATGAGTGGGTTTGAAGTTACGCGAGGTGCAGAAATAGCGAGTACTCGATGCAACGTCCGATATTCGATCTTAATCAACATATTCTTTTTTGTTTTGTCTATATGTGGGGTGCGAGCTTTTTTCGGCTCGCTCACTCTCGACCCCTCGTATGTTCATTTCATTTGGTTCGTTCAGCTCCGACTGCTTCTTTTGTTTCCACTCGCACAGGTACCGCTCCGATACGTTTTTATTATCGGAGATTCGTACATAGGCATCTATTAAAATTGACAAAAATACCGTTGACATGTAGTCTATTTAAATCCATCATACTTTAATTAATGGGATTCAATAGAAAAGTATATTTTGATTTATGTAAAATCTTACTAAGTTTCAAATCGATATTCCAAATGCCATTTTTAACCGATTTGGAGTATCGATTTGAAACTTAACAAGATGCTAGAGTTTATTTTTGCGTAAGGCAATGGCATCCTCTTCACGCAAGCATAAACTTATCCGTGAAGAATTATTGGAAAAGGTTATGCATAAAATATTTTTAAACCGAAACCGAAACGACAATATGTTCTTATTTCGGAAAAGTCTTTAAAGTAAATTAAAACAGATAGAAATAAATGTAGTACTAAAATACCAATATGAATAATTTAAAAAAGAAAAGTTATTCCGTTACCTAAAAGGATGCAATCGAAAACTGGTACCAACCGGCGAGGTATTGATTTATTATTTTTTCTCAATAAAACATTATTTAAGTAAAAGAATTCGTCAGGTGATCCGCAATCCTGAGTGTCACACTGCCGCTATTTTTATAGGAAGTGACAAACTGGCAACCGACGAGTAAGATTAGTAAGATTAGGAGTGAGACACCGGATGCCACCGGCTGACTTACCTACTCGTCTTCATATTGCAATTATATATAGGTATATTTCGCTCTTCAGAGCTTATTCATCGCATTTAAACTCCGTATAGTCACGACAGGTAGAGGATAAACTGAACAGATAAACTGAAAATAGAAACTATACCAAGATTTTATGGAAATTGTTGTTATAATTTAAAGGATTACTATTATATCCATTTATGTACTATTATATAACAATACTAACAATACTATACGTTGAAAGAACAAAGATGAAATAAATTTATCTATTACTTTATCATTAAAATCATATTAAAATATTTATTATAATTAACATTAAATTGCTATATACATATTTAATCTCAACTACGATTCGATATTTGTTAATAACTTTGCCTTTTTACTCAAGTATATTAAAGAAAAATAACCATATGTTGAATTTTGGATGGTGTACTAAATAGAAAAGAATGTTATGCTTTACAATCGACATCTTCACGATCATATGGCTATTATAAACACTTTAGCAAATCATTATCTACAAAAATAACAATTTTCCGGAAACACGCTGCCCAAATTCGCTAGCCAGCTTTATATAATATGTATCTGATATCAATATCTGTCGTCTCGAGTTGGCTCCCATTTTTTTGCACCAGAACTATATTAAGACGAATTTTGTGCAAAAAATACTGAGAAATTTCGTATAAATATTCATACTGTTATAATTTCATCTTATATTTTTGTACAAAATAGAAAATCTTTAAGCTGAATGTCAATGTTGAAGTCTCTTTTACCGAAGCTTTTATATTTAAAACACGTTAAAAATAATACTTGTAAGTATAAACAAAATTTTTCGTTTATTTGAAAATCATTATATTCCAAAAGTTTAATTGAAAAATCCACCGTTATTAGTATAAAACTAACCCGATAAGACGTAGCGCTATAAAAATACTTCAAGACGCGCGCCTCTCGCACCCCTTATATAAAAAATACGGCAATTTTTCGAAGATCTCGTCTCTCCATAAAGTTCGTATATAAATCGACCGAGAACCAATTACGCGAGGAGAAGCCGATTTCAACTACACTTTTATCCTCTCCCTGTCTACTCCCGCCTCCCCATACTCAGGACACTTTAATAAGTTTTTTCGCATTTTCCCTTCATTTTTCCGCTCGGCGACTTTCGCTACCCACTTCCCTTCGCCGTCCTATACATATATACCGGCACTGCTCGCGCTACTCACTACGTCAGCGCGCGCGCGCTCGCGCGAATTTCGAATAAAGCCTTGATTTACTGGCTCTCGGGCGAGCGGCCGTAATTCGGCCCCGAACTAAACTTCGAAAAGTGCCCGCGCCGCCACGACGGGCGCGCTTCGTTTACACAGCGGCGGCGCACGCGATAATTTCCATCCTCCGTTCCGGGATTTAGGAAGGGATCTCCGAGGAGACGAGGAAGAAGAGGAATAAGGAAAAGACATCGTCCTCGTCAGCGCCTCACCCTTGGAATCGACGACAGGCTTATTGATGGATCGTTTCTTTTATATGCGCCCATAACGAGGCCGTAACGACGCGCTCGCTGCGTCGCAGGACTGTGCGCAGGCAGCGAGGCGCCTGTAAAAGAGGAGGCTTACGAGACTCGATAAAGAAACGAGTGTCGCGCACGAGCCCTGCACAATTGCTTTGTCAACGACGGTGAATAAAACGTGGGAGGAGGAGGGAGGCGCCGGGCGACGACGAATTGCTCACGGATATAATATGTGTTACGTACTGCCCAGGTGCTTTTCGCGAAGGGCATCAGGTATTCTCTTTGAAAGGAAAATACAGAAGAGTAGGATACTCAATTCGTGCAAGTTCAGCGCGACCTGCACCTAAATCCGCAACTCAGTTGGAATTTGTTAAAAATGTATATGATCACATAATGGATAGCTTGTAATAAATGAAAATAAAACCATAATAGATTAAACTTGTTTTCTTTGCATAGCAAGTAAAGCTGAATAAATAAATTACTACTTATATTGAATATAAATAAAAGATATAATAGTTTTAGTTTTAGTAAATATATCGTATGTGCACTATACGTAATCGCTAAGCTTAACAACACTACCAAAAACCTTTTCAACATAGGAGATCATGTACTCGCACTTTTATATTTTCAAATACTTTATCATATTATATCATGATAATCTCAACCATTATGAATTTCCACAGCCAATCATCATACTTTTCAATTCACAAAAAACAATAGCAAATCCTCTCAGTAGGGGTACATATAGTGTCAGTCCGAGAACTCGACAGCGCACATTGTCGCGGGCAAGTTCATATATGAATAATGCGCACTCGACGTCGTACTTACCGGCAACTTCGAGAACACGTGTTTCCGACTTTCATTCTCCGGGACAAATGAGACAGATTACGGCTCGCTCGCTCGCACGCTCGTAAGCCTTCAGCCGCAAAAAGAGGCGAAATCCCGTGAAATCGCTCGGAGCGACGAATAGTAATTTCCCGGCTAATTGTCGCTCGCGCGCGCGTATTCACGTAAGGGTGTGTGTGTGCGAGAGGGTGAGAGAGCAGGCGGACGCGCGGAGAGATAGAGAAAAGCGCGGGTGAAAGAAAAAAAAGGGAACGTGTAGGAGAAAGTGGACTCAGAAATACGTGTCGGGACATAAAGAACGTTATTACTCCTCCCCCGCGATGCTCGGAATAATAAAGAGGTTCATACGCGATTTCGTGACGAACATCGTAAAATCATAATGCTCATTTTTACTGCGCGCACGAGCATTAAAGACGTAAGATAATCTCCGCGTGCTTTCTCTTTCTGTCTCTCCCCATTCCCTCCCGCTTTTCACTCTTCGTGTTCTCCGCAGCCTCCTCCCCCTTTTTACCTTTCGCGATAAAGATACGGACAAAAGAGGACGAGCGAACGGGGATGAGGAGGGAGAAAAAAAGAAGTCATACGCGCGTGTGCAAAAGGGATCGCTATATGGAGGGAGTAAAAACATGCGCGCGTGTGCGTAGACCCAAACGGAAAAGCCCATTTTCTTCCCACTCTCGTGTGCGCATTTTTTCGCCTCGCATAAAAGCGCGAGAGAGAATGCTGCGGCCGCTTTATAATTATCTTGCAAACAGGAGCGGAATACGCAGACCGGTTATGCGAGGAGGAGAGAGTGCAGAAAGGAGTTAGCTAACGCGTGGGCGGAGAGGCCGCGGCGGTGAAATGAAATCGCGTAATAAAGCGCCCGGACGTACGTACTCGCCGTATATATATATGCGGCGGCTAGACTTTTACTTTGTAGCCCGGTGACTATATCAAAGAAGTGCACGCACGCGTTCCCTTTGTGCATCGCAGGGAAGAAAAAAGCGCGGGGGTGCGATCGCATTAGGAGAAAAGTGCGTCGAACGGACTATACGCTTATAGTACCCCTGGCGTGGCGCCGCGCGGCGGCCAGCTTTGTCGCCGAGATTGCGTTAGCTCGATTAAGAGATGAATACGTGTGTAGGATGGGTACGTTGAGGGGGGAAAAGAGTGGAAGATTTCACGCGCTTGTATGGTAGTATTATTATTTTATACTGCGGATTCGCGCCACCCATGAGCGCCGTTTTACCTTTTTCGTCCTTTGCGCTGCACTGATAAACGCGTGAGTGTGTCGGGGGAAAGAGAGCTGATTCTATATACGCAATGTGGTTGACCACTGCTGGGACGCAGGAAATAGAGAGGAGGAGTAGAACAAGTCTGGTGAGAACGATCGTGATTGTAGTGTTATCTCGTGCGTCGCATTGTACTTTTTTAACTAACAAAACTTTTCTTATTGCGAAAAATTTAATATAGATTCATAGTACTAATCCATCTAAACTATAAATTTTATTCTTTCTTAAATGAAACGAGTTTAAAGTTTCGGTAAAAGAAATTTCATATGAATTCATATATTTAACAATGTTTAATACAACAACAACAGTGTGATGTGTATATGCAAGAGTGTAAATTAAATAACAGAGTATACGATGCAATACCGTTGAGCAACTATTGATTATGGACAGAAGTTAATCTTTACTAATTCATACTAATTAGCAATCCCAGCGAAACACTTGTTATTTGGCTAATTGCATAAAAGCACCAGCAATCACATCAGGCCGGCCAAACTGTACATCGTCCGCAAAACACTACGCGCCCGGCCAATAATTACACCGGCAGAGAGAGAGGGAGTACAAACAGCAAAATCGCAAACGAAAATACGAAGTGGGCTTGCGGGATGAAAAGTTTTCGTGGGAAAAGTCCGACGGGGGATGAGAAGCAAGACCGCCACGCCGGCGCACACCAACTGCCGGTCCTTCTAATCAAACAGACGCGAGAAAATGCGTCTATACTTGCGTCGAAATGGATGTTTATATACACTTAGACTCTTTCATTATGAGGGTAACGACGGCGTCTGCTCTCTCTCTCTCTTCCCCCTGTATATAGCGGGGCGCTCTCATTGATCTGTATAAGCTTCGGGGGCTCTGTTTGCGATGCTCTCCAACCATCCGCCGGGCCGACCTTGTATTTCAATATTACCGAGCGCGCGGCGCGGCTGCGAGTGACTGCGGCTTGTCTGCATGTGGATGTATATACGTATATACCCTGACGATGTGGATAGCGCAAGTTTCGCTTATGCGAGCGCGCGGCGCGCCTCGTGCCGAGTTGCCGAACTTTTGCGCGAATATTGAAAAACTGAAAGAATTAAGTTCGCGATGGGGAATGGGGAGCGGCTCTGTGGGAAGACGCGGATGGCGACATTGTGTATATTTTGGAGTTTATTTACTTCTACTTATTTACAAAGGACGTATTTAACATAGAGGCGTAATAAAAGTAGACGGGAAAGTTACGATAAAAGTTATTTTAAGATTATTATATATTAATTATTAGTTATTATATGGAATTGACTAATTTAGTATCCATACCTTCTGGTAAGGAAGATCAGATGATGCGAAAATAAATTATTAATTGATTAAAAGCGAATTTCAAACAGAAGAAATTTTGAAACAAGTCTTGCGGTTGTTAAAAACTGTTTTGCACATTAGTAATTCGAAATAATCAGCAGAAGACTATTCACTGCGTTTTATATTCACAAACGAAAAGTCACAGAGCGACTTGAAGTCACGAACACGGGATGTAGAAATTTGGTAATACGGTACATTCAAGTATATTTACGAAATGGAAAAAATTTATTTTAGTCAAAAGAGAAAATTCTATTGTGAGAATCCATTTGTTTCAAAACTATATTCTCTTTATGAAGCAAACGAACAATTTTTCTGAGTATAATAAGTACCAAATTCGAGAAACGGATAAAATAGTAAATTACACAACTAGAACGTCACGTAACTAATTCTCATACGTGTTGCATACTTACTTACTCCATTTTTTTGAAACTCGTGTAAAATTCAACTCCTCATGCCTGTTTTCGTGCGCAAGAGACTTTCAGAAGCAGACAAAAGAATCTTTCTAACTCTTTAAGGCTGCTTTTTAGTCTACACAAAGGCGAAAATTATTTCTAAATTCTAGAATCAAATATACTAACAACATTCAATTTTTGCTTCTCGCTTATCTTCGTTATCTCTATTTCAAAGGTCATCTTTTAGACAAATTTAAAATGATATTATAATTTCGCACTTTTATAGAACCAATCAAACCATTTCTTTTTTCAAAGGATAATCCGCATAGAAGCATTATACATTTTTTTTATAATATTTTGTGTTATTGAACTTATTATGTTATTCTATAAGTATTGAAATATTTTTTAATTTTCCACTAGTCACTAGCGTACTAGATTGTTCTTTAAAATCAGTGAATATCTGATATAATTTTAAGGTAAAATCTAAAATAAAAAAAGAATAAAAAGTAAAATAATGTATAGTACAGTTATCCCTGGTTAAAATGTTTTCTGAAATGTATGGAAAGGTCTGGTGGCAA
>UXGD01001949.1:0-29739 GCA_900474315.1 Torymus auratus
TTGATATTGTATCGAAAACTGTATATAAATATTGTATCGATTATTGTCTTGAATATTGAGGCAAGACAATACAATACCTAGATTAATCTTGCTATATCGGTTTTATCACCTAAGATTATTAAAAATATGTGGTTGACCATATTTTCATTTGTCAAACACCGATAAAAATTAGATAAAAAAGACCTATACACACATTGAAGAAAAAACAACCTTTATTTACGTTCATCATCAACGTCAGGAACAAAAAACTACATCCTGAACAATCCCATCCCATCACTCGGCACACAGCATCCGCGCGCATCAATACTCTATCTGCCAGCCACCCAATCGTTGAAATCCCCGCGCGTCTGTACATCTCGTTCTCGTCCAACAAGACATCACATCGCCTTATATCCACCTGCATCAGCTCTATACTATAACCACCGGCTGTGGAAAACTCGTATCGCTGCATACTTATATACTCGTCCCCGCGCGGAAATTAGATTCGCGTGTATAACGGCACACACAGCGCGCGGCCGGGGAAAAATAATCAGCGAGCTCGGTGCAATAATTGGAACTCGTATTACCGGCCATTACGTCTCCATTCGAGACTGTATAAGCTATATATGCGTTGGTATAAGGAGCGCACAATTGACGTGATTGTTATTCGGAGGATGTTTGGAAGACGAAAGAGAAGGTGTTTTGGGTGACGTGTATGTGTATGTATATAGAAAGGTTTGTGAAGACTGACAAAGAACGGAGACGTGAGCGGATTGAATAAGAAGGTGGAGGCGGATTGTGATGCTAAAGTCGCTGCTTGTTTTGGTCTGCGTACACGTGCGTGTGTAACGTGTCGGACAATGGACATGTCGGGATGAAAGAGTAATTTTTTTTTTCTTTTTGTTCGCCGTTGGGGCTTTTTTAACCGTATTCAGGTGGGGACAAAGACGGTTAATCATCGACAGTAGCGATGAGGGTGGTGTAGGGAAGGTTTTCTTAAGCAAAATAGGTACTATCGTGATGGCGAATATATTATGTATGAATAAGACGAAAATAAGATATATAAAGGGAAATTTTTTAAGATATAAGTAAATAAAGGGGTGACATATACAAATAATTCGAGGTTTATGGTTTGTTGTTATAATATTGAAATAAATCATAATTTGCTGTGCAGGTACAACTACTTGACTATAGTAATCAATAAGTTAGTGTTTATGAAACTATAGTAAAATTTCTGTAATCTCGTTTAACCGACCGATAAATTAATAATAACGTATACTTCGATTCACGATTGATAACTACATCTTATTGCTTTTTCGCAACCATTGATACAACGACGCACTGTGGAAGAATCCTCCAACACCACAATATTTTAATTTCATCATCACTCTTAAAACAAACACACATAGAAGCCTACCTAAAAAACTAATATCACATCACACAACACCCACCGCGGATCCGTCAATCACCTCTACAACTATATCCCCACACATATACCCATCACCGCATTAATTATATACCAGTCCCAATAATAAAAAAAGACTCCGCCCATATTAAAATTCATCCATTGACGTCAATCCAATAATCAGCATCTCAAATCTCTCTAACCTTCCACGTCTTATTTCTCTGTTGCAGCGAATCGGACATGGCGCCGAACGCGGATGAGGATCTCCTGGTGACGCTGCCCGGCGGCGGCGGTGGCGGCGGTCCACACTCGGCTAAGGTAATTATCCTACCCCCGTGTGTATACACACGCGCTTCCGGCTTAGATATAGATATAGAAAGAGATTTTATCGGTAAGCAGTGGAGGGATAAGTGAATCTTCTGTGTGGGAGGGTTTCAGGAGCGGAAGGGAATGGGATTTTTATTGGATTCGAGCGGGGTTTTTGGGATGAGGTGCACGTGGAGATGTGGAATAAGGTAAGTGAAAAGATGCGTGTAGCTGATAAATAAATAATCCTTGTGAGTATGATAAATTGATAATTTATGTGTTGTAGGGATCGTAATAGATTAGCTATTATTTAACAAAAACTGGTTTACGAATTCATCAAGTTATTTTTTATTTCTGATTGATAGCCTTATATAGGTTGTTTGTTTTTTTTTTAAATTATATATAACTATAATGAATGATGCAAAAAATATGCTATAATGCGTAGTAGTTTTATTTATTCGGATTTTTAACTTTACATTTCTATGTAAGTCTTTTTACTGTATATTTTACCGGTATAACACTCGGAAGTATTATCAAGAAACAATTTTCCACATACTTGATAAAATAATTAACAATATCTTAGCTATTTCAATAAAAATTTTTAACGGAAATTAATTTAAGTACAATACATATAATGTATGATTAAATTTGAAAAAAACGCTTGTAATTTAAATACTGAATAAATTCGGTGATTACAATAACAAGAAAAATCAAAGCGATAACATCTATACCGCTTTACGCGAGGGAACTTGGAATAGTTTCAACGATATTATTCATGCAAATGAAATCAGGTTCATATTTTTCGAATAGCCGCCTTATGGCTTCTTTTTCAGCTCTCGTCTTTCTAACTTAAACTATCGCCGTAATTTGAGCGTAAAGCTGCTTATTAATTAATTATAAATGATCGGCAATAACTCACGACGGTTCTATACGTATACGTAAACTGCAGCTATAAACTAAAATAGATCATTTTTGCAAACTTCGTGTAATTTTCTTGTCAATATTGTTAATCGATGTCTTTATTCAACAGACTAAACGAATAATTCTTTTTATTAATGTCAAAGTATTAAGTTTCATTTATATACAAAAACTATTAATTTACCGCCGCCAGCATAAAATCAATCATTTTTCATATAATGTTACCTTTATACTACGAAATAAATAATTTAAAAAGAAAAACTCATACCTTCGAAGTCTTTTATAAACTACGAGGACTATTCGTTGCGCAATTTTTATGTTTCTTCAACTACGCTTCCCTTTCCCACATATATGCTTCATATAGAGAACCAGCTAAAAACATTTCCGCGGTAGATTTTATTACCCAAGCGTACCAGCATCTCAGCGATATCCTTCTGCAGAAATCAAACCGATTCGTTCAACAAACTCTCGCAAGGCTGCGTCACAAACTACACCGCGAAACTACTCTCCCATCCCTTTACCACCTGTTCCCCGTCTCATCCCTATTTACACAGCATCTCTCTCTCACTCCGCGCATACCAGTTCGCGCTTAACGACGCGCGCACGATATGCAAACGAACCGAACTCTCCCCGTGGCGATGAAGAAGAGAGAGAGAGATAGAAAGGGAGAAAAAAAGGGATAGCCGGACGCCAATAATAGCCTTATGAAAAAAGAAACGGGGAATCCGGAAAGCAGCGGGCGCGCGGGAAGCGCGCGATTAGCATATCGTGTTGTCCCTGAAAGATAAGCTCTCGGTTCTTTTTGCCCTCGGGTCCTTGCACTGAACAGGTGACGAGCGTCTCGAGTATGTATGTGTGTGTGTGTATATACGCGGAAGTTGCGTGAGGAGGGAAAGAAGACGGCGTTTCCGGTGTGTGGGAATGATTAGATAGCGGTTGGAGAGGTTGAGAGATAAGAGGAAGGAGAGCGAGGAGTGGGAGAGACGATTAAGGTGGATTCTTTGATTCGCGAGGGGAATGTAAAAATGTTGTTTTTCATTTGAATTCTGTAGAGCACGCCGTTTCTTATCTTGGTTGTAAAAATAGCTAGGGAGTAAGAAAAAAAATAATGTTAGGGAAATTGGTTAGCAATAAGAAAAAAATAGATTTTTTGCTACAATAGAGTTTCTTTTTGTCAGGGTAGGTCAGGGTAGAACGAAGGTATCTCGTATAGATAGTAGCAAACTATTTATCTTATTCAGTGCTTTTATTGTTTATCACATTTTTTTTGCACATTAAAAATCTTGAATGGTTTAGTAGTAATCTTAACAAATGTTGTTACACCCTAAGAAAAGTATTCCAGTTTGTCATTTTCTAAAAATGGTTGAACAACTTCAAATTAAAATAAATATGTTATAGGTGAGCTTTAGAAAATTTTTTCAACTCTGTTGGCGATCCATCTATACTTCCAAGTAAAGAATTTTGAAAATATATATGAGTGGCACAGAACAATATTAAAAATTTTTTAATCACTATTACTTTTAAACCCACAAACCAACTTTCAAAGCCAAAACTTTTCAGCCTACAAAACATGCCATAATGTTCTTCCATCAATTTCACTCCACCTTAATTCAAACATCGTAAACCCGAGCTCAATCACCATCGCACTCTAATACACTTTTCCTCAATAAACCCGAGCTCTTAACGCTGCACCTATCAATTTTCCCAGCAAAAACCGTCCACGCCATTAACACACTTCTATATAAACATCACCAAAAATTTTCACGCCCCTCGTAAACCATCCCACGCAAAACTTTCATCGCACCTAATATTCTTCGCCGATGAATTTCACTGTAAAACACGATACATTTCGCGCGTCCGCAACGAAAGTCAGTACAAGTTTCACTTCGCCGTTTGAATATTCAACGCGCGGCTTTTCTGCAGAAATAATTTCAGTATCGAAAGTTATATACCTATACACACGTTGACTACTCCTTCCATCACGCGATGAACAATGTTTGTGGCGGACGACTCGCGGAAGAATGAAGGCCGAATTTCACGCACTGAATGCCGTGTGGTTCTTCTTTTTTCTTTCTTGTGTAGAGGTGGCAGCATTTTTACAGAATCCGCGGTTGTGATGGCTGGTTATGAGTGCCGTTCGAGAGGAAGCAGTGAAAGCAGCGGTGATTAGGACCGTTAGCGTGGTGTGGTAGGGGAGAATGCAGTGGTCGATTATTAGGGATAATTAGAATTGTATTGGTCTTTATAAGTAGGTTTATATATAGATGCGAATTTGAATGAATAAAAAGTATATTAAAAACTGTTTGTTGAGGATGGTTGTGGGTGCGGTAAATTAACGTTTCTTACGTCTTAGCCTCGTGTTCTGTAATTCTAATTGGGATGATTTCAGAAATTTAATCGTTTGGTTTATGTAGTATACCGAGTAGGCGTAGCTATTTTTAATTTAGAAAAGGAGGCTGTTTAGGGAACACTTTTATTCTTTTATTTGAGTTATAAATGGCTGATTTTATCATTTTTCATATTTAAACTGTTACTGAATAATTGAGCGAGACCAAAATAATTTTAAATTCTATTTTATATAATAATGCACTCTAATTAAAAATTAATAAGTAATCGAATAAAAAAAAATCAGAGAGAAAACGAAAAACCCCTTTTTAATCTTATTATTATATTATTATCATACCTTTAAAAACCCGAACAATGTTGCCGCAAGTACCCATATTATATCAGACTGGATACTTATAATAATCGCGAGACTTCGATCTCGAAAACTTTCTCACAAAACCAAAAAACGACGCCACCAAAACAACCCCCACTCAGCACAATTTTCCAACCACTATACACATCCCAGCAACAACAACAAAAAACACATCCCTCCTTCCCAAAAACAACCGCACGAAACCTCAGCAGAGGCTAGTACACGGAGGCGCCGTAATTTTCGGGCTAATTGGCCGCTAATAAGCTCTCGCTCGGTCCCGCAAATTGCACGCGCGCACGCGCCACAATGCCCATGAAATATTCATAGGGGGGGAGATAGGTATACTCTACACACACGCGCATGCACTCGGCGATGATGATGATGATGATGCGATTATATCGATATTATCGCGCGCCTCGATCGGCCCCCGCGCTTACACGCGGACTATACGATGCATATATGCATGCGCAGGTGGTGGGATTAATTCGTCGCCGCGCTTTCGCCGAGAATTTTTTTGCTTTGCCGAGGAGACTTGGGGAGAAAATAAGATGGAAATTGGTAGTGGAGAGCGATGTTTTTTGTGTGGGAAGAGGATATTTTTTTTTAGACGCGGAGTGATTATAATTTGTATGGGAAAAATTCGGTGGGTTGTGTATAATCGTCGGGGCGGTTTGATTGTCGTATAGTAGGTACAGAAAGACATTCGTGCTTTTTTATGTATGTAACATAAAATTCATTTTATGTTTTAACATAATACAACAAGTTATACATAAATACCAATGATATCAGTAATTTTTTGCTTTTACAAGTTTGAAAATTCTCTCTCGCACGAAGAAGAAACCCCGCCGAGTGTGTGTTAAATATTTATATCTTTATAGCTCCGTTCAAATTACCTCTTTGTTTTCTAATTCGCGATTTGCATGCTCATTGAGCGGAATTCCTTATAGCCGTGGTTTACAGTTAGCACGTTACCTTGCATTAATATAATATAATAGAAAAAAAAAGTCGAAGAGAAACATGTACAATACTATACTATAGATTTTCTAGCATATATGCTATTTTCATCGCTGCGAAATTTAATTGAATAGGATCAGAACCGAACTATGATATTATAAACTTTATTTCTATGTACGCGGTCGAAAGTTATTATATAAATAGAAACTAACGATTAAAAATACTGTGAAATATAAAACGCGAGATAAAAGTGCATCTCAAAACGGCGAGATATAAATCCTCGTAATTTATTATACGCTTGTTATATATGGCAGGCGTCCTCCGGCTGTTATAAAATTCATCATTTCTCTCTCGATGCTCGGCCTTGACATTATTTCTTTCGAATTTTATTCCCTGCAGATATCAAAAGACGATCAATCACGCACAAATGAAAAAAAAAATCTTTACGAGAAATCCCAAGAATATCGAAACTTTCGATGTTAACCTGTTAAGTTTTCAGCGTTTAAAAAAAATATCAGAATAATAAATTCATCGTTACATTAATTGGTATATAAAACACATCATCGATACAAAATATATTTTACATTCTAAAAAAATCATTGGGCAAATCTTTTCAATACGTAAAGTTTGCATTTGCCAATCACAACCACAGACAATTATTTACAAACTATTTTCTCACCTTTTTCATTCTTTCCCCCTATAGGAACGTCTACGGCCGCCTACGTACAACGCGGAGGACTACGCGATCGCTCTACGCCGTTGGGGTCGTCGTGCCCTGAGCACGACATCCTCCAACCCGGACAACCAGGGCACACTTCCTTCGACCTGTACGAGCTCTAGCTCAGGCTATGCCTCCGGCAATGGTGGCGGTGGTGGCGGTGGCGGCGGAGGTGAGATGACCCTGCGGCAGTTCACCTCTGTCAGCGAGCTGCTGAACAAGCTACGCGCGGACCTCAGACTCGCCTTTCCAAGGTATGCACTTTATGGACGTGTGTATATGCGTGTGTTTTTTGTTGTTGGCAGGATTGTTTATGGGTGGGTTTTCGTTGAGGTATTCGAGATAGGGGGGATGATTTAAAGGGTGATGGCAGAGCTATTTATAGAATGGAGGATGGGGAAGAACGGCTGGAGTAGTAAAAAGGTTGTTTTTTAAGGGGTTTTCGTGTATAGTTTGGTAAATAATTTTAGAACTTTCATTCGTGTTTTTATTATAACATCGAATGGTGGAATTTGCAGATTAGTTCTGTACCAATTAAATGGATTTTTCTTATTTACATAATATGTAGAAAAAAAAAATTATACTTTTAAGGCAGATAATGTCGCTATAGTAGTTTTTAATAGGGCTGTACGAGAGCAAGACAATGCGATATTTCCGTACTTATATTGTTTCACTCTTGTAAATTCTGTGAAAATTTCTCGTCTTGGTCTTTTCAGTCAATATGAAAAGTATTATCGCTTGGTCTTCAAATTATTGTTCATATTGGCGTTACACAGACATGGAACAGTAAGCAACTCGCTTATTATAAAAAGTCTGAAACCCAAATAGCCGGGGGACGCAAAGTCCATACAAAAAAGGGCGCTCCGTAGACGCGCAACAATAACCAAGTCGATTGTTTAAAAAATAAATAAATAAATTCTTAGAAATAGTAAGTTTTTAAAATAATTAACTAGTTCACTGTCGCACATCTATGTAAATCCCTTTTTTTGCAAAGACCTCGCGCACCACCCCCCGGTATTTGGGTTTTAGATCTTTTTAAATGATTCACTGCTTTAAATTTAAGAAACTTTAAAGTTACAAATGTTACTGAATTTTAAGAATAATTTAATTGAACGTAATATAATTGAAAAATTCACTAGATTTAATACAAAGACAATAAAATTTCGATACAAGTATAAATAAATGCCAAATTAGAAATTTGATTTTTCCCGCTATATATGCGCCGCAGGACCAGAGCCTGGTTCGTGCGCCACCGCTAGGCGGCGTACCCTCTCCCTGTGGCCTTGCGTACGTAAGTAAGCCGGACCGAGGGACCGATAATTTGTCTCCCTCCCTCTATTTCTTCAACAATTGGAGTTCCCCATTATTATGATTATTTCGATAAATTATTACGATTAGAAAATGTTAAGACAAGATTCTTTACATTCTTTACACCACAATCTTGATATTCTATCGAAAACTATATATAAATATTGTATCGGTTATTGTCTTGAATATTGAGGTAAGACAATACAATATCAAGATTAATCTTGCTATATCGTGCAGCCCTAGTTTGTGCCATAACAACCCTCTAGGATTGCTTCATTTCTTTTCATTTTTAGTGTTGTATTTTTGCAACGACAGTTTATATAAATTCCTAAAACTATTTACTATTTTTATTCACATACTTTCAGTAATTATTTGCGAAAAAGATGAGTCTTCTCAGACGTAAAAATGTTTACGAATCAGATTATTTGACGTCAGCGCGGCTAAAGTAAATACACAATAAGGAATGAAATTCCGTGCGCAGAATTTTGAGATTAATTAGGTAACAATTAAATTGAATTACATAATTACACGGCCCTATTGTGCTCGTGGGAAGAAACTTAACTCTATGAAATTGAATTTTTATTGTAATAACCCCTCATTGTGAACTTCCTGCGGCCCACGGAACTACGTAGGATATTCACTTAATCGTATACATTGAAGTCTGAAAATTTAAGTATTTTTCTGACGTACCGTTAAAATTTAACTTTTGTTGAAATGCAACATTGAACTTAGTTGTCGTTTTCTTTAACGGTAAATATTGGGATACACGAAACAATGTATAATGTTTTTAATCCTTTAGCTTCCAGGTTATAGTATATTTGCTACAATGAAAACAATAAAACGAAATATCGAGATGGAGAAAAAGATTCCATTAAAAATTAGGATTCTTTTTTATTCAGTTTTCAGTTTCAAAGACCTGCGAACAAAAGCACCAGCCGCATAAATCCTCTTCGAAACCTTGCAGTCTTGCGCCACAATATTCGTCCGAAAACACGCCCAAGATTTACAACCGCGCTCCGAAGCTACACGCGGCAGCGCCATTGTTGCACTCACCAGATATAAAAAGAAAGAAAAAAAGAAAGAACCGACGCGGCCGTAAAATCCAAAATGCAAAGCGCGTTACGTTTAGCCTTGTTCCCCCTCCTCAACTTTTACGGCTCTCGTCTTTTTGCGCGCAGGGAGAAAACTTCAGGGTAGAAAGAGTTTCACCTTGAAAAAATATTTATCGTACGCAGATATTGTCTGCGATGTAATTTTCCGAGGTAGAATAATCGCGAGGTTTGGATAAGAAGCTTTGATCCCCGTTCTCGCGTGCGCGTGGTTCATTTAAGAGGTCTTTAATTCAAGCGCATGCGAGCGGTGACATTAATTATGCCTCGAGAGCGAGCTTTACCGCTGTGGGAGAGTCATAAATCGGAGGAGAGACTGTACTGTTACGCGCCAAGCGCGCATTTCGAACGTAATGATCGTGCAAATGAAGCGCGAGGTACTCTCGAGATAGCGTTTGGAAACAATTCGAAGCTCTGGTATGATGAAACAATATTAATATTAAAGAGGGTAAAGATGGGCATTGTTGTAATAACGTTTGGTTAACCTTTGTGATGTAAACTGGATGAAAGTATGAACATAGCAGGAATCATATTAGGTATTGAGTTACTATTATTTTTTTTTTTATGATAAGGAGATGCCAGGACCATAATATGCTGTTACAAGTTACAGTTTCGTTATTCATGTTTAATTATATCTCGATTGTTCTGTGTTCCTTGCAATATCTCCAACACCGAACGATATAACTGCGAGAATAACGTAAAATTCAATGTAGAAACCTGTATTACCATAAAACCACTATAAAACCTTAACGGCACCTTACATTTCGCACAGAAATAACTTTCAATAATATCAAAACCTTTTAATGTAAAAAAAATCAAACATTTCATTTTCAATCAAACATTCCATATCGATACTCCAGAAACGTCACGACGTCCAACAACACTTTCAAGCCACTCCACACCTTCCCCACTCGTCGTCTCCAAAACAAGACCAAACGAAAACACACCACATCTCGATCAAGGACGACGAACTCGCGCTGCGCAGAGACTAAACCCACTAAGCGTTCCCCTTACGCACGCTCAAGTGGCACAGACGGACGCATCTCTCTGCGGCTCTCCCGTTATCGCACGCACGCACGCGCGCATATAATTTCGGATTAGCCGATTTTTTTCGGCGTGGTATTCACGGTTAACGAACTTGCGCGTAACAGGATATCTCCGGAGGTGCTACTGGTCGTCGTCTCGGTTATTATGCGGTTTCGGTCGCGATCGCCGGGTGGAGGTGTGTGGTATAGTGGGAGTTTTTTTTATGGCGTATGGTACATGGTTTTGTGATCTTTACACTGGAAAAAAACGTCTGTAATAGCTGTAGATTCTATAACGCTTACTGCTTCACACTACCAAAGCAACTTTAGCTTGGCACAAAAGCTATTTACGTCTACGGTTCCAGTGCGATCTACTATACTCTAAAAGCGTTACCGACTGGGCGGTACTAAAGCGTATATTACCTGAGAGAAAAGCAGTTTTTACGTGTCAGAACATATCCAATGCGTGACCTATGTATTTGGGATGGCCGAGGATGGCGTCTAGGTCGTGGACTCCGTAGGTTGTTGTGTCTAGGTGTCGAAACGTATCCAATACGTGGTCTAGATGTTCCAGGTCGCCAATGATGGAGTCTAGGAAGTGCGCTCCGTAGGTTTTTGCGTCTAAGTGTCAGAATGTACACGTCCCGACACCTAAACTCGATAACTTACGATAACTTCGACATAAAACAAAAACGAATTAGTGAATCATATAAAATTATTTTCATTCCTAATTTGGAATAAGGAAACAAAAAAAAATGAGCCCCGTCCGGTTAAAATCGACCGCGTAGATTCGGAGATAGAGCGGCATACACACACACACACACACACAGACATTTTCTAAAATTATGTTATTTAAACTTTTATCATCTTTAATCATGTTTCTAGAGAGATTTAACGAAACTTAAAATTTTACTATTACAAGAGAATTTTACATTGCAATGAGTGCAAGACAGTAATATGACAAAGCGAGTGAAATTTTATAAAAAAATAAAATAACAAACTTCATAAAAGTTAATTGTGCAAAAATTACTAAGGGGGTCATTAAAATTGTGTTATCATACATCTAGTTTGATCAATTCTGTCATTAGATACCTATCAGACAAGTTACAATCGTACCACGTGCTACTATAGTAACTAATACGTTAAGCAAAGTTTCAACCGTTTTCGAACTCTTTTTGTAACAAGTAAGGGAAAAGTTCACAGTCATCTCCATAAATATGGCTGACGTTTTATCTTTATATCAGATCTCTAACTTAACACATATTGAAAAGCAATTGATATTACAGATTCTGTTAATACACAGATAAATTAATTTTTACGTTCATTCGTACCACAAACAGGTCCACCCCCTCACTGCATAATCTTCTATTCAAACACGAACAACAAAACAAGTTTTAGAAAAATATTTGTTTTTACAACTTTTTTCTTACTCCCACAAAGCTTCTTTAGGAGGAAGCAATATTTTAGAAAAAATTAGAATTTCCGTTATCAGACGATAACAAGAGTAAAAGTCAACGAATCGTCCTGAAATTTGACACAGATGTACCTGTTATATATCGTCAGATCGAGTTCGATGCCCAAAAATATTTTTGTTCATTACGACCAAAGATATTTAAAACTAAATTATTTTTTTTTTCAATTTTCGAATCGCTTGTTCTTAGAGAATATTTTATTTATTAACTTAAAATTTTAATCCATTATTAAGCTTATTGGTTAAAATTTCAAGAAATTCATTACCTATTCATTTGTTTTCTAGAAAAAAATAAAGAAAAATGTTTTATAAGAAAGTAGAGTTTATGTTGTCGGTCGATTCAAATAAATTCGTCTGCTGACGCGTCCGCGATCACAGCCATAAAATGACAAACATACAGCACGTGCCACTTCGCTTGAGCTAAATATGAGCCAACAATTTACAGCTAGAAAAAAAAAGTTCTAATCCTGAAAAATCCCACATACAGTTACATACACATCGCGCGGAAAAGTCATCAGTTCCCTAATCCCGACATCCTTCTCTCTCTCTCTCTCTCCGTCATCTACGCAAACACTCAGCTAGATTTCTCTCCGCGCGTGCGACATTGTCTACGAGAGAGAGCGCGCCATTTGTTTACCTTTATACGCGTTCGCTACCGGTTTCGAGAGATAATTGCCCGACCAATACGTTCGGAAACTAGATCAGCGCGCTCCTTTCCGTCGTCGTCGTCGTAGTCTCGTTATCCAATTATTCGGATCGCTATTAGACGCTTGGTTATGGGTACAGTTAAACTCTATTAATCGACGTCGTGGTTCTAGGATCGGCTGCGAAGAGGAGAAAAATGTTGGGGTTTATATTAGTTTGCGTATACTTTTAGGATTAATCAATATAGGTGTGTGTTAATTAACATTCTGTCAACTCGTTGTATAAGTGATTATATCAATTTTTCATTTTGGCGGATTTTTTATATTTTCTAATTTTCAATTCACGCTGTAATGTCGAACAGTTATTAACGTGTATGTTTAACGCACTTTTCTGAAAAAGATCGGTAATAACCGTTAAGTCGATCGTATATAAGTTTTCTATACCGCTATCGGATAGTCGGATTACAAAACTCTCAAGTATTAAATGTACACATTAAAATTGTTCACAGTAGTTCATTGGTTTATTTCGTTCTTATTATAATTTATAATAACTATAATCTGCTATGCCGTGCCCACAAGTAAAACGGAAAATCCGCGTTTCAATATAAACTTTCGCACCGTCACTATACTTTACGAGTCGTGTGAAACTTTAAACTTTGATGATTTAACGTTTGCCACTGTTATAAAAATAATAATCGTGAATTATTTATCATTAATTTACTTTATAAACCTATAGCATTAAAATAAAAGTTACTTGTATACCTTTCCAACAACCTTTTCCAAATTTTTTCTTCCAAAAATAAGAAACCACTTTGTTGCTCTGGTCTATTTGAACTTTTTACAAAAGTTTAGATTTATTTTTGAAAACTACACATCTCAATCTATAAAATGACCATAATAATCACAATTCCCCCTCATCTTTCAATTCCAGCTTCGTCCAGGAATTCGTATCGCCACCAGCGGAAGGTATCTCGCTGCTGCTAGAAACTCTACGTGGCATTCAGCTCTCCCAGTCTCAGCCGCCTTCGGCGTATGGCCCAGGCGGACAGACAGGCCCACGTCGAGCCCGAGCCCCGCGACGTGCCGCCCTAGACGAGCTCGGTTGCGTTGAGTGTCTGGCCGCGTGCGCTGAGAGGTGCCCCGATGCCGCCAGGATCCTCGCACAAGCACATCCAGGGTTACTCGCACTCGCTGTCTGTCTGACGAGCAGCTTGAATAGGTCGCGAGTGCTCGCGTTGCAGGTGAGTGCAGTGTTTATGGTGGAAAGAGGGTATTTATACTGGTGGAATTTTGATGGTTTTCGGGGAGACTAAGAAAATAGTGTTGAGGCCCTAGTGGAAATATTATTTTTTTTTGAAAACTGTTTAAAACTATTTATAACTGTTGAAATCTGATTAAATCTGTTCAAAAGTGCGTATTTTTGGACGTTTAGAACAGTTTTGAACAGATTCAAACAGTTTTGAGCAGTTTTAAACAGTTATGAATAGTTTTGAGCAGTTTTAAACAGTTATGAATAGTTTTAAACAGTTTTAAATAGTTTTGAACTTTTGTGTAAAAGAGAGTATTAATCAATAAGAATTTGAAAACTTTTCAAAACTGTTTAAAACTCTTCATAAATGTTCAAAACGGTTTAAAATCGTTCCAAATCGTTTAAAATAGTTCATAACTGTTCAACTCTGTTTTAAACTGTTCTAAACCAATTCTTGTTGATTAATATTCTTTTATTGTTTTCTATTTTCTATTTTTCTTTTTAATGAAAATTTTATTTTCATACAAAACTGTTCTAATCCTTAAACATGTCAAATACTTGTATTTCAAATAGATAAATATGTCAAAAGTAACAATATTCTTCTCTCAGTGATGATATCACTAGAAAATTAGTCAATTTTTTAACTTATTGCACCAGTGAGCGACTTTTCATTTATTTATTTTCAGACAGTATAGGTAGTAGGTAATTGTTACTAAAAATTGTCATTTGTAGTTTCTTGTATGAAATATTCAGTTGATTATTATGAAAAATGATTAGAATCTAGAAAAAAAAATCATGATGATTTTCTAAAAATACTATCTTGTGCAAATAAAAAAAACCGTTAAACATATTTCGATAATTTTTTAACATTTTCGCTGCTATACGAGTCATATATATGACTCGTCGTATACATGACTCGTACTATATTTTCAAAACTTTAATCTTCGAGTTATCATTGATTTAACAAAAAAGATAATTATGGATTTTTCATTTCTGGATTTTTAAAACTTCAGAATATAATTTTTTTGCAACTGCTATAAAAAAAAATCGTTATTTTCGTTGCCACCACATGTTACAAGTGTCAATAATAATTATCTGTATACAATACATCGTTAACTTTTAGAACTATTTATATAACAAACACTTAAATTATAAATTAAACAAAAAACAACAGAATTAACTTCCTTGACGAGCCCCGTTGCCTATGCAAATCATCGCAGTATATGTAATGTAATAACAGTACCCAAGACTTCAACTAGGTTTCAAGGCATTCTCACGTGAGATAATACCAGCATTAATCACAAAGATTTGTTCAAAAGAGCCCGACGAGCGATAATAAATCAAAAATCGGATGTTGCACGACGCAAACGACATTGCAATAGCTGACTTATTACACGTGTACAGCGCGTAAGGGCATATACAATGGGCGTACCGTTACACGTCGCAACTTTAAGTTTCCGCCTGTCTCAACTTTTCTCCCTTCTTTACGAGCGAAATATATTCCTCGATTCGTTCGAAACAAGATGTAACTGTCTTGTGTCACTGCAAACTGCCAAAAGTGGACGTTGTAATACATTACATTAGCCGATAATTCGGCCAATCATTATCATCTCAACGAGACTGTAATCAGTCGTCACACGCAACCGTATTTCCCAAAATTAAATATTCGAATGTACATTATAATGCTACTTGCACACACAAAGACGTAATTTTTCTTTCCTCTCTCTCCTCGTCTTCTGAAACTCCACTTTGTTACCGTAATATACCGACAATCAAATTATACGCGGCGCTGCGAACGGAATGTAAATCAAAGCGCGCGCGTCTCATTGTCTTCGCGTAAATCATAACGCGCGCGTTACTGTTATATCTCTCTCTCTGTGAAACAGTTGCGATTTCGGCCGCGTCAGGTAATGTAACGACCGTATAGCCACGGGAAGTCATGTTATTGGCCTAGTCTGAAGAGAGGTTTCCGCGTTGGGCAAGGACTACTCGCGCGTTCCTTTGTGGGTTAAGTATACGATTGGGAAAGAAACGATGAGTCGCAGTAGTGTGGCGTAAGATCGAAGGTTGATTAGCCGTTGGGAAATTTGGTGAAGTGTGTGATGAGTGGGTGTTCGGCTGTCGTTTTTGCATATCGTGGCGGAAAGTGGGATGATTGTTCTCGCGCGGATGGACGGATAAAAGAGTTGGGAAATTTATATTGTCTGTGAGGTGGAAATCGTGCGTTGGTCAATTGGAATAAAAGTTGAGACGAGGTTTAGGATGTTTGGGAAGGAAGATAATTTTACTTTGTTCTTCGATGTTGAATAAAGTTGTGGGAAGAAGTGAAAAGAGCAATTTTCTTCTTTTTTTTAAAAGGTTTCTTGGCGAAACGTTACTTTTTTAAAGCAATATTCACTTTGATGAGAAAGTAACGTCTTCATTTGGAATATGGATGGTTTCAAATTTAAAGAGAACGAAAAAGACATATTTTTTCTTATTGTAAAACTTTATTATTATTATTATTTTTGTTTGTACTTTTTTGTATTTGTAACTGATTTTTGTAAGTGTTATTTTTACATTTATAATATTGTATTTTAACAGTTTAGACTGTTCCAATCATTACATATAATTTTAACAAAAATGATGAGTCGACATACATATACCTTTACATACCTTTACTATATTAGCAATGATGATTTTGTCATATTCAAATTAGAAAATTCAGGATTTTGGAAGTACGATAGACCACTTAACCACGAATTAGCAGTAAAAGCCTGTACATTTATTTTAGAAACTTCAATTTTATCTAGAAAATGACTCGCATATAACGCTTTTCTCTCGCTGTTCCGCAATTATGAAGCTTTCACGTAACTTTCATGATTCTTGAAAAATTCGTTTTGTGTGACTAAAGCATCATTAACCGCAGTATGCTTACAAGAAAGATTAGCGTGTCTTACTCAAACGGCCTTTTATCGTAGAAATCTGGTTTCGCCGGCAAAATGTGCCAAAAGCATTATGTCGAGATGTAAATGTCTTGAGTGTACAAGAGAAACGTGTTTTTTTTATCATTACGCATAATAAAAATGGCGATCTGTCTATTTTTATCAAGATGTACACTGTATCGAATAACAAAGTAAAAACATCAAGAAATAAGTGTAAAGAATTATTTCATCTTTGAAGAACATTAATTTTCTTATTCGTGCAACAACTGCAAGACATAGAAATGCCTATAGTTGGATCAATCAACAATACATCAGAAAAAGCTGACTAAACAAACCGTTTTCACGCCCATTTGTTTTAATTCACACATTCGGAGATAAAATACGTCTCTCTACAACATTAAATTTGTTCACAACAAAGCATTAACACCGAAAAATATAGCGCTAAACAAATCAAAAACTGCAACACAATTGATGCAAAACTGTGAATCTGTCATTGGCAACACTTCTGCAATCACCAAAACAACGTCAACCACACATCCCCAATAAATTTCTCCTAATCAATCCATGCCACCGATAACATTGACCTCCGCATCACGCGTCGCATTATATACCTCAGGCCAAAACCAGCGCATCTCCCTCTTCTCGTCAGCAATGATGCACACCGTTACACGACGTTCTATACATCGCGTGTCCCCACTGCTCCTCTCTTCCTCTCTCTCTCACATACGCGCGGGAATTCCCACAACGCGCGCGCGCGCTTTTGTATAACACTAGTCACTCCGCGCTCGGCGAGTCGAGTGTATGTGTGCGCGGTAGGAGAGTGGAGAACAAGGATGGCAGGACTGAAGACAGCGGTGACAGCGGCCTTGTTGATTCTGGTCGTCGTCGTTATAGTTAGCGCAGTAGGTAAGTATACGCACTTTGGGATGAGGTGGTTGTGATACCGTGGAGATCTGTGGTGCACTGGGTATATAGGAATTTTTGGGCGCACCAGAGGCCTTGGGAAATCGGTGCGTCGTCACGTGCGGAAGAATATAGCCTGAAAAGGTAGAGACGACTTTTAGCAAGTAGTTCGTGTTTTTATAAGAATATGTTGTTGGTAGTTGGGTATTTTTATGTTATTTATGGACGGTGATACGTTGGTTTAACCGGGACTCCGTTTTGGCTCTTCACGCCACAACAATTACATTGTTAGAAGCGAGTATTTCAATTACCGTGACTAATACTGTGGCTGATATAAAAGAAAACTTTTCCTTGAATTTAGTCATTCATTAATATCATTGTCGAGTCTAAAATTAAAACCGGGTTTTGTCATCAGGCTTATAAGGCGCACAGATTTTTACGGCTGATAATAAAAGTTGTATTATTCATGAATTTCCATTTGATTGATTCGATATGTGTATTCTGTAGAAGAAAAGACCGATCACCTGCCTGCCGATTGCGGACGGTTCATAAGTTTTAAGTATTTCATTGGCAATAGAACAGATATTGATGATTTCCCATGGCTAGCTCTCCTTGAATACGAAACTCGTAAGTATACATTGGACAAAGGTTTTGTCTGTTTATTTTACATTTTATAGCCGGGTAACTGTCAGTAATTTCCAGCGAGTTTGTTTGACTTTATTTGATTTTTTAAAAAAGGTTTACTCGTATGAAAATTTAGTTAATTATCACAAATAAGAAACTAATACTTCTGGCCATACGAAATACAATCTTCTTATATAATTCACATTTTATAATTTTTGTCATACGTTTTTTATTTTTAAATTCTTATTAATAATCTCCGTCATCCACTGGTCTCTTATACTTATTCTGAATAAAATACATTTAAAATTATCATGAAAAATTAAATATTGAACAAAAAAAAAACGAAAAATGACATATACACACCTTTCACGGCTCCATCCCTTTAACATCATACATCTTAAAAAAAAATAATAATAATAATAATTAATTAAAAGCAAACAAGACAGTAGCTCTATTCAAACAAAAATTACTCGTCACCCAAACTATCTGTAATCATATTTACACTACACATCCAACTCACAAAACTGACAGCAACGGCTCCCTCTTTACCTATTAACACCATCTAATCGATATACCACAGCTAGGGGTCGACTTGTCGCATGTGGCGGTGTCATCTTATCCAGCCGCTACATCCTCACGGCTGCTCATTGCGTGGCGAACCTCGGTGGCAACTGGAGCCTGGACTCGGTACGCCTCGGTGAGTACGACTTGACGACAGCACCGGATTGCATCCTCGAGGGCGACGCAGCCAACACGACCACGTGCATGCCGGACGCGTTAAGCGTGAAGATCGAAAAGAGCATCGTGCACGAGACATACAACAGCAGCGTGAGAGGCTACGACATAGCGCTGTTGAGGCTTGCTGAGGATATCAAGTTCACGGATTTTGTGAAGCCGATTTGTCTGCCGAAGAGGGCGCCACAGCCGCAGAAGTTCCACACAGCGGGCTGGGGCAGGCTGGCCAATCATGCGGGTTCCGATTTGAAGCTGAGGTCGTACGTAAGCTTGGTTAATGGAACGGAATGCAGAACAGCGTACTTGAAGGAGAACGTCGGGCTTTCTGAGGATCAGTTATGCGCGGGGAATAAAGCGAAAGAGGACGCCTGTATAGGGGACTCGGGCGGACCCATGATGGGCGTTGAGAAGATGGCGGATGGGAAGTACAGAATGGCGGTCTTCGGACTATTAACGACGGACGGTAGGTTTTGCAATGTCGGCGGCTGGCCTGGTATCTACACCGATGTGCTGAAGTATCGAGATTGGGTGATTGAACACACCAAGTAACGATGATTGAAGAGAATCGGGCTTTAGAGATTTCACGTTTTTGAGGTTATGTTAGGTCGATTGATTTATTTTAATGTGAAAAACCATCGATTGCCGATTGAATTAAAATTTTCTACAGTGTCGAACCTTTAAATTTTGTCCAAACGACATTATAAATTTTAAATAAATTTCTTATTTTTTTCATGGCGTTTTAATTAGTGCAATTTAAAAAAATTATTCTAATGTCATTTAGTATAGATACCTTCCGCGTAGATTGTGTATTAATGTAAAATCAAAAGCGTGTAAAATTTGCAGTAAAAAATAGTTTTTTCTATTTTTACATATAGTAGCAAGTGAATAAAGATTACTTAGACTAACTATTATTTATATTAATTATATTATATGAATTATTTGAAGCTAGTCTTAACTGGCCACATTTCATCTTTCAGACGATATTATTTATAAATTTATTATTATGTTCTAGACAGCTAGATTGAATACATCAATTGTTAATGGCAAAGATCAACTACAAATAGAGAGAACAATAGTTTATGAGATTTCGTTTTATTTTTTAAATGCTAATATATTATGTTGTTCAAATTTGCCATATATTCATACTGTAATACTCATAAGGCATATGTGATACGTGTATAAATATCGAACATGACCTTAACTATAATGTATACAATATATATGTAAACGTTTCTAATTGTATGAGGATAACTGTGACAATAAAATACCGAATCATGTGAAATAGACATTAATACATTGTATATATATAATCCAATAAAAACAAACTTATGATGATTTTATGCTTTTTATGCGTCTACGATTAATGCAGCCTATAATAAATTCAATGCAAAATACAAGACATGATACCAAGTGTCCGAAGATCAAAATATATATCAGCTTCTTATTCAACGGTGTTTTCATATTCTTAACAAAATAATTTCTGTTCTTTGCCTTGACGTTAGTATACTGTAGAGGCTCCTCGCTGAAGAAATTCTCATAAATAGATGTGAAATTTCTTAGTGTAGTGTGATACCAGTAATTTATCAACCCAGCTTCCGAAAAACTTCGAAGAACTAAATTAAACTTCGGAAGATAGGGTGACGTCTTCGTCGTTATCATGGCGGTCCAGCAAGGTTGGACTATTGGTTCTTCAACAAAGTTGATGATCCAACCGCGTTCCTTGTCGGAAAAACTTCTTGATATTATTTTTCCTAAAATACTGTCAACCTGCAAAATATTTTCTTTAAATGATCGATCTACAACTAACAGATATGGAACCAGTATAAATACAACAGAAAATAATATAAAAACGTAAACACTACCTCGCATCCATTGACATGTTTCTGGCTGATCAATTGCTCAATGCAATTCGCCACCACTTCATCGGAGGTGATTGTGGTCGAAAATTGTAGCACCTGTTGCAGCGCTGTATTATTGTAAGACGACAGCATTGTTTTTGAATTCCTCGTTACGGACGGAATGATACCAGCCGTTATCACGTCCTGTAGAGTGGTCAACTCTGAGAACATGTCCTGCCAGAGGTAAATATTAAGAAGTTGTTCCAAGATATTAACCGAAAGAGCCGCGGATACAGCATTCAGGCTGATAAACAGGATTCCATCGGATGCTCTTTGAGAGTCCCAAGGTAGAGAAATGCCTACCAAGACCTTGGTTATATTGTAAATTGTCCATACTTTCGTATTTAGACGGAATATGCGAATGAGTATAGAGAAGGCAATGATAACCCCTGTGACGACCACCGTTAGGATGATCAAGTTTCGAGATAGCTTTGTTAGAAGGGAAAAATTAGTTTAAAAACATTAGAAATAACATAAGGATATTTTAAAAAATAATACCTTGACAACAGATTTTCCATGCTGCTTCACAATAAGATTGCTCGAAAAGGGGTAAAGAAATATACTGCTCTCGAAGACCATGTCTTCCAGCGGTTTGTTCCCAAGCATGTCGTAAAAATTAACCGCGAAATCAATGTGTTCTTTATCTAATGATCTGTCCATAAAATCATTACTAACATTGAATCTCTTTAGGTTTGGATTATCCGAGTAGACAACTTTGACGCTTGCCGTAAAGTTCAGTCTTTCAGCTAATGTTCGTGTCAGTGTAACATCCAAACCTTGAGCCATGCCCCAAAGATCATTGCCTGTGTAGTTTCGCTCAATCATGACCATCGGAATCTCGTCGAACATCCCAGTGCGCAGTACGTACCCGTGAAGGTTGGTTAGTTTATAGCTGAACAATTTTCCATTTGAGTTTAATTTTTCAGAAAGAGTGTGATAGAAGAGTGTGTCATTGAAGGGATTGTACTGGTGAAAAAGTATTCTAGTGTTGTCCACATGGGATACAAATAGACCTTTAGTTGTAGTAGATTTTATTATTTCTATCACGACAATGTCTAAATAGTTATGACTCCAACTGAATGTGAAAAAAGGCCGCAGGTTTATGGTACCTCTAAATACGAAATCAGATTAGTAATAACAGGTTTGATAATTATGAATGCAATAAACTTTAAAAGGATACATAAATATAAAATTTAATTTTAAAACTAGAATAAGTAGCTCCAAAATACTTACCCGAATCGAACTAAGAGAAAAACGCATTTAGGTCGGGTGGTTCTCAATGAATAATTCACCAAGAATTGAATGTGTTCAATCATTGCCCTTTCTACATCTCTCTCGCAACTCTCATCAATAAGTATAATGTTCATTGACCATCGTTGGGATCTCAAATACAGCCACCTCTTCACCTCCTTGAACCTTCGACTGTTTGATTCATTCGAAAATTCGCTTGTATTTATTGACAATGTAATAAATTCACTGGATAGTTGGCGAATTAAAAAACTGGACGTGTATGACAGTCTTTCCGGCATTTTATTATGAATAGTGAGACGGCGAAGGCGTGGGGACCTTGTAATGGAGTTTGACATGAACCTTATAAGTTGATTCTCAGCAGTGTTTGTCGTAGAAATAGGTGTGAGCAAAGAGAGTATTGTGATAGATATAGTGATTAAAATCATGGCAATAGAAAATTAATTTTAAACTTCGATGAAAATATAAAACAAGAAAATAGATTTTGAGCACTTGACTTTACGCATGGAAATGCAAATGACGTTTAATTATACTTGGGCAAAGTCAAGTGCTCCGAGGAATTTCCTAATTGCTACGAAGATCTTATCAGAAGAACATATTGACATTCACTCAAAGTTTGCGGCACATATAATTATTGAAGGAACTAAAGTAAGTAATCGATTAACTTCGGAAATTTCCTTGATATGACTATATTTTTATGAAAAAGCGATTATTTTCTACATTAAAATTTTATTGTGTATACTTCAGCGTGATCTACAATACTATTTATTACATCAATTTAATTTTGAATGTTTCTAATACATATTCTTAACGCAAGAAAGCAAATAAATTTTTTATTTCTATAAAAGAATATTATTGCATATAATATAAATATACAATATTAGTTGTATTGAATAAATCGTCCACGTATCTTTTCGTAAATAAAATAGCGTTTTTTCTTCGCCTGCCATTGTTTAAAATGCCACCAACCAAATTCTCCTAAAAATATAACGATTCCCACTACCTCGCCCATCCCTAAAAGAATCGTTATTTTTTTAATCAAGGGAACCTTCCTCGCCTGCATGGTGTGCCGGTTTCTATGCCTCGCTGACTTGGACAAATGCAACCTATGTCCGTGAAAGTATTTCTTGTAATTTCTCGTGAAATTTGTAAAACTCTCGTCTTGCCAGCGTTGCATCAGTCCTGATTCGAAAAATTTTCTGAGAACAATGTTAAAGTGCTCGGCGTATGGCGATCTTTTCGAGAAAGTCATTGTAGCCCAGGCGCATTGTAGTAGCGACTCCTCGACGAAGCTGATAATCCAGCCGTGCTCGTTGTAGGAAAAGCTCTGGGCGATAAGTCTGCCCAAGCTGCCATCCACCTCGCAACCGTTGACTCTTTTATAGGTTTCGTGAATGAGGGATTCAATGCATGTGGTTACGTCATTTTCGAAGCTATCGTCGAAAAAATTATTTTTTAAAAGAATAATTTAAACAACTCTGAAACATATTTGTTGAATTTCTAGCTTACCGTATGGTTGTCGATATATTGAACAGTTTCTCCATAACCGCATCATTCTGAATATTCAATTTTTTCGTATCGTCAGTGATGGATGGAATTATACCAACATCTAGCATGTCTTGTATTGTGTTCAAATTTCGAAATGACTCCTGCCAGAGATAGTTATCCATTATTTGCTCTAGTACGTGCACTGAAAGTGCAGCAGATACAAAAGCCAGAGACAAAAATACGATTCTCTCGTAGATTGCTTTAGGTTCGAGATTGATAGGACTACCTATCAGAATTCTTATGATATTGTAGGCTGTCCAAAATTTGCTGTTGAATTTTAGTAAACACTTGCCCCAGGTAATTATTATAATTATGAAGATTATGATAAAAATTATAATGATTAAGTTACATGACATCTTAAGCTTGGAGTGACCGTATTGTTTAACTATGAGATTATGAGAAACAGAGTAGAATAAATCACTGTAATTCCGGAAAAACAAAAATGGTTACTGAATAGGATCAGAAAAATTGAATATAAAATTTAATCATATTTACCTAGGTTCAAAACCGAATCTTTCATAAGGTACGGAACCGATGATACCAAAGAAGTTCACGACGAAATCTATATCCTCATTTATCAACGCTTCATCTAGATAACCAAAGCTTACATTAAATTTCTGCAACACTGGATTATCTGAATCTATAATTGTTACAGCTACAGAAAAATTTAAAGTCGTAGCCAAGGTTTTTGTGACTAAAACATCCATTCCTTCGATCATGTTCCATATATTTTCCATGGTATGATTTTTTCGAATTATAACATGAGGAATATCCTCAAAAAGGCCAACTTTTAAAGGAAAGCGACGCATATTTCGAAATTTATTTACAAATAATTCAGTCATTTTTGATAAATTTTCTGTAAAGTAATGACTGGTAAATGGATTATATTGATGCACAGTAGCTTCAAATTCACCATTTGTTTGCGTAAAGAAATGACAGCAGAGGGTAGTTGATTGAATTACATCAATAACGACAATATTTAAAAAATTTTTAAGCCAAGCACGTTCAAAAAAGGTTCGCATTTCTAAACTTTTGTTGTTGTGCATTATAATAAGAATATTTTTCCCATAAGGTGTTTTAGGCGAAAAATTGATTAAAAAAGTCAAGAATTGTAAAAGAGTTTTCAATAAATTTTCAACATTTTCTTCGTCAATTAAAATGACATTTAGTGCATTTCGCTGTGATCTAAGTAAAAGTGTTTTTGATATACGTTGAAATTTCTTACTACCAAACGTGGATATCAGCTCTTGCGAATTTACATTTAGAGATGGAATTTTACTCAAAATATCACTTTTAATATTTAGTGACAGCGTTGATAATTTTTTCGGCGACTCCTGAATGACTGTTACTGACCGTACCTTCATGTTTTGTATTATATAAGTGGTCAAGTAATCTACAATTTCAGTTTTAGTAAGACCATCGACATTGTATAATATTAAATTCCAACACATTATCCACAAAGCATTCAATTTCAAATGCATTTATAAATTATTAACAGTATTCTTTTAAAGATTCCGTTATAACTTTGAAATTCTGTATATGAAACTTCTTACGCAACAACGAGAAACATGACCTTGTCACTTGTTTGCTGTAATTTACTAATCGATACTAAGAAAGTGTTTATACATCTATAAGTGTTTGTTTCAAGCCTTTCACAAATATTGCTTTGGGATGTGTCACATCGATTTGTAGGACTGAATCGATTGCAGTTAAACAATTAATATCAAGAACATAGAATAAGTAATGGATTACCAAAAAATGTTTTTCCCATAATAATATGACTTTCCAACGAATGTTTTGAATACATAAATTAAATCCATAGCATTTCTAATAAATCAGACATTACACGCTTTCAAGTCAAGCATTTATCTTCAGGAGTGCACAGTTTTCTAGATTAAACCATTTCCAAATCATTTCACAGGCAAATACAGCACAAGAAGCAATATGGCCAAATATTAACACAACTATCAGCTTCATATTCAGTGGCACTTGTCTCTTATCGTAAAATTGATTCATGTACGGTGATTTGAGCTTATCAGCGTGCAATCTCGCATCTCCCGTCAGCTCTTTGTGATTCAACGAGTAATTCCTCGTCGTAGCCTTGTACCAATAGAATATCAATCCAGCTTCGTAAAACTTACGCAGGATGATGTCGAACCTACGTCCATATGGCGAAGTTCGTGTCACGACTAGGGTAGTCCAGGCAGGCTGCAAGGGTTCGCGAACGAAGCTGATGATCCAGCCTTTATCATTGTTAGAAAAACTTTTGGATATGAGCTTTCCTAAAACAGTGTTGACCTCGCATCCGTTGACTGGATGCTCCATATTGGTTGATAAGAGATTGTTAACGCATTCGGAGACTTCTTCGTCGGTTCCGATAGTCGTCGAGTGGGCTAGTAGATTTTGGAGGGGAGGGTAGTCACTGTCGGACAGAAATACTTTCGAGTCTTTTGTTATGGATGGTATAATGCCGGAGTTTACAAGGTCCTGTAGAGTGTGAAGTTTGAGAAATTTATCATGAAAAAGGTAAAAGCTCAACAACTGTTCAAGTAGCTGAAGAGATAACATAGTTGAGACTACGATAATGTTGAGAAAGAATATCTTCTCGTATACTTTTAGCGAGTCTTCATGCTTCATCTTTCTGCCAATTAATATTTTCAGTATAGTGTGAAATGTCCAGATCTTGTCGTTGAAGTGCAGTAACTTTGCAAATGTCGAAAATATAAGTATGGTCAGAAATACCATACACAGGGTTACCAGAAGATCACATGATACGCTAGTTTCATATGAATTAAACTGTTTGACGATCAGGTGATTCGAGAAAGGAAACAAAAATTCGCAGGGTTCAAAATTAAAACTCTCAAGTGGTACCCCAACAATACCATAAAAATTCACAGCAAAGTCAATTGTGTCGTCGGCAATGGCACGATCGGTGCTACCCATCGTAACGTTGAACCGTCGAAAGATGGGATTCTCGGAGTTCACAACGTTCACCACAGCTGTGAAATTTAAAGTTTCAGCTAATGCTTTGATAATCGAGACATCCAATCCTTGGATCATGTCCCAAATATTGTTGCCAGTGTAGTTGCGGTCTATCATGACAAAAGGAATATCCTCGAAAAAGGATGTGTAAAGACTGTAGCCGTTGAAGTTATGCAGTTTGTTCGGAAATATATTAGTGTGTACTGTTAGCATCTCTTGATTATAGATATCATAGAAAGGATTGAAGTGGTGGACGACAATATCAAAGCAATAATGTTTAGTATCATCTTCTTGAGTTAGCTCAATCACAGTTAAATCTAGAAAATGTTTTGACCAGGCAAATTGGAAAAATGTTCGAAGTGATGGACTTTTCTTCTTATTTGTGAGAAACACGATACATTTTCCACGAGGAACTTGTTTAAACCGTTTGGACATAAATTCAATTATATGCGTAAGTTCTTCAATTACATCCGAATCTTTTCCAAAATCAAAAACCATTACTTTTAAAGATGATCGTTCTGACCTCAGTTTCAAAATCTTTTTCATTAGTAATAACTTGGCATCATCTTTTTCCATTATCTTCCATTCTTGTATATGAATCATAAAGCTTGGAAACGTTTCCACAAGCTTTCTAACAATGAACGTGGATAACAAAGACATTTCGTCGATCGATTTCACTATCAACGTCACTTGTTTCGTTTTTACATTTTCTACCAAATATTTCGTCACCAGGTGGTTTATCAACTCTATCTCTTTACAACCACTTGTGCCATAGTAACTTAACAATACGCACATAATGCAGGTAACGATTTCTTTCATAGTTTTCTACGAGCAACGATTGAATTGTGTTGATTTTAAGAGGTAAGAGAACCTTGTAACTTTTGAATGAATTCATACACCGTACCTCAGTAAGTATGGCCTCGTCTCGAGTATTTGGCAAATAAGGAGTTCGCATATAGTGCGGATCCAAGTAGGTCGTTGAATCATCCATAATGTTTTCCTGACAGGACTATAAAAAGATACGCAATGTACAGTGGCATTTTCCATTCCTTATTTTTATCTTCCATTTTAATTATCAATCACAGTGTTACAGAAGTATCACCTAGTAATTACTAAAAAACTTCATTTTTTTCATAAATATCAAACAAGTTTGTTTTTCAAAAACACTAACGTATTTGCATTGAAAACCCACAATTTCATCTTGATATCACAAAAAAATCTCTTCTTCACCATGCCCATATAAACATCAATCCTCCCTCATCAAATTCCAATATATCGAAACCGCTCTGCGATCGATCACCCGTCGTGCACTTTATCCGCAAATTTTCTCAAAAAAGCCACTCACATGCATCCCGCATCCACATCGCGTGTATGTCCCGAGTCCACCTGTCATCCGTCGAACGCTACTCACGTCGCTTCTCCATCTAACGAGCCCTCGTAAATCAGAGCCGCGCCGCGCGCGTGCGTTATTTTCGTCCCTGTCTCTTTCCCTCCCTCAATTTTTTAATTAACCGCTCGCGTATACTACTCCTTCTGCGCCATTGTCGACGGGGGCCTCATGAATTTTAACAGCGCGCCGCGGGGGGAGTGCAGCGCACCGAGAGACTCATCTATTTTAATGAGTAGCTGCGCGCGACTTTTCCGCGCTCGCGCGTTTTTGCGCGCCATAAGAGAGCGTTCGCCATTATGGGCATTTTCCGAGTGTGCTTCAAAGAAGCGACGAGACGCGCGGCTAATGGTGCTAATTTTCTTATTTATCCGAGCGGAGAGACGTTGTTGCGAAGGCGACGGTTTTGCCGGAGATGGAGGATTAGAATTGTAGATGGGATTTTTGCGAGGGGGAGAGAGAAGCCAGGTGTGTTTGTGTATGGGGGAATGTGGCGCATTCCTGGGATGCAGTTGTACGTCGCGAGGCTGGTAGTGTGCGAAGGTTGAGTTTTTTTTTAATGAATTGATTGGAAAAGTGACTGATGGTTTTCGAATCTGAGGAATTTATTAGTAAATGCATCAAATTGTAGTAGTATTGGTGAGTTATCGAAAAATTATTTGGGTTGCTTCTTCATGATAAGAATCGCGATGCAAATTATGATCGAAAGAATTTTGTAAGCACCGTATGATTTGTACAACGATAAAAAAAAATTATATATGATTTATTATTTCAAATAATAATTATATATTTTAAATTATAATCGGCTAAAAATTCTTTATCGAAGAAAAATTAGATTATAGACTACGTATTTTCAGATAAGTTGTAGTATCAATTGAGACAATATATATTATTATTCTATACAACTTTTAGCCAACAATTATCTTACCAGCTCCCTTATTTTCATAATTTACAAATCAACTGAGACTTCTCTATAGACTTCGATTAATAAATTTTGTTATAAAAATGATCTTATAGACAACATATAGTATCATAACTTTAAACGATAGTGATAAATTATTCACCCCATTATTGCTCATAAAAAACCGCATGCTAATAGTTGTACACTGACAATATAATGTGATACAAATAAATAAATTATTTAATCTAAAATACATTTCCGATCTATAAAAGAACGTATTACCAATCTACAATACCTAAAATCTGCAGTGATTATTTAATTCCACCAGCTTATAAATCATACCATTTCAATTTCCTACCAATAACCCTGCACCATAAATAAACCCAAATTCATTCCAATTTCAGCTACTGACAAAGGTATGCCAGACACAAGGCGGCCACGGCGCAGTCTCGGAGGCTGTGTCGACGTTACGGCTGCGGTACGGCGAAGGTGGCCGCTTCCGGTTCCTCGCGGGTGCGCTGCTCGCACCGAGGGCGGCGCCCGCGCTACGTGTCGCTGGCCTCGCCTTCCTAAACGCCTACCTCGGATCAGCGCCGCGTGCCCAGGCCAAGCTCTACATTCAGGTGGGTTGATGTGTCTTATCGGATTCAGCTTCGAATAATAAAAATAGTTTGTAGCTTAATAATAGCTATTTGAAATAAAAATTTTATTTGAATATTTGACATTAAATATTAATGTATATGTTTAACAACTAGATTTTATAATCATAACAATTCATACGATTAAAAGACAAGAAGTCTATAAT
>UXGD01001950.1:0-29733 GCA_900474315.1 Torymus auratus
CCGCTCATCAGTGCATTAAACTTAATGTATATATATCACCGGTTATTAGATTGTTTTGTAGAATTGTTTTGATTGTATTTTTTTTTTTTTTTGCACAAAACTCCAGAAACGTTGGCTTGAATAACCAAACTTATTAATTTAGTTCGTCTGACATCCAATCTTTAAACTCTCCAAAAAACAATTATTCAATTTACACAACAAAATCCCATCACAGCCACATTGCCATGTCAACCCACTCACTAAGAAGTCCCCTTACAAAAGCTCAATAAAAACCATTAACCGCATCAAAAGACCAGCAACAATTTCATCTCTCCTCGCCACCACCATGCGCGCACAAAAAACGGCAACGCGCGAAAAAGGAGGCGCAAGTGCACATATTGCCGCTCCGGGATTGTCAACTTCGCTCTCGCTCTACCCGCCGCGGCGCGGCGATTATACGCGCGTGGCAATTAAGCCCTAACGAGGCTCGCGCCGGTGCACCGCAGAAAGGGGGAACTGACTCTCTCTCTCTCGCTCTCTGTACGGTGTGGACCCTATATACGCGCATGTGGCAAAAAGCCCGTGATACATATATATACTAGGGGTCGCCGTATCGCGATGCTCACACGTGCGAAAATCATCGAATTGACGCGATTATCGCGGTGTATATATAGTGTATGCAGGCGTAGATCTTGCTGCGATATGTACATGGTGCTTTTACTTTGCAAAGTGTCGCCATGGCGCGCGCGTCATGCCCCGGTGGGCAAATGCGACGTCGAGTGCGCGGGGGTACAAGGCGGAGGAGGGATTTTAATGGGGGATGTATAGGTTTTGGAAGGAACGGAGGGTGTGCCTGTATTATACATGTGTTTTAAAAATAATTTTGAAGGGGAAGAATTTTTTGTTGTGAGTAGGTGTTAAGGTTGTGGTCGTAGAATGTAAAATTTGAAATGAACAAATATGTATTATTACATATTATATGCGTACTAGGTTTTGCAGTAGGTATATGGTTTTACCTTCTCTAATTCTAAAGTTTGATGTAGCTTGACAGACAATTTTATAGTTCTGGAATAGAAATTTTGATAAAGTCTATACGAGAAAGAAGGGAAAAGTATAAATTCAGATTTTTAAAAACACAATATATAGATTGAAACGTTGTCTTGTTCTAATAACAAGTTTGAGAGTTTTCTTCAAGAATTTTTTTTTTTATTCATATAAAAACAATAACGTAACGTTTCACATACTGAAGTTTTGACCTGTAAGTAAATCATTAAACAACTATTTCAAAGCCAACGTGAGATTAAGCTTCGAGCTTTTTCTCAATCTAATGCTAAGTATAGAAACTAACGTTGATGGCAACAGAAACTTCTGTAAGCAATTCAAACAAGACTTTTTTTCACATGCTAAAACCCATAGAAGTTATCGATTATACGGTAAATATATATTATTTAATAATTCGAGCTTTTATAGTTGAACGGCAAATATAAATACTTTTTCTCCACCGTATAATATAAACTCTATATGTATTCACTCCCCCATTCCGCAATGTGCTTGTGTTCATTTTACATATTTATAGAGGGTAGAAGTAATTGATATACCGCGAGCTTTAGGAGGGTGCAGCAACAGCAGTACGCACAGAGGGTAAACCTCTCGCGAGTATATGTTACTTTTAAAATTTATGTTTCCTGAAATGCTCATACGGTTTCTATGGGCGATATTTATCTCTTATATATCTTTGGGCAACTGACCAGAAACTATACAGGTCATTAGGTTTATGCGGTTCTATTTCGACTCGTACAAACGAAAATTTATCGTGGACACACTGGATCTTCTATAAGAATAATGGACTTTTCTTATACAAGACGATGAACCGTATATACACCTCTTTGAATAAGACGCGTCATCGAAGTTAATCACGGTGAAAATCACAACGAATATAAATAACCTGCTGATTTCCATTAAGCGAAATTTGCCTTTTTGCATGCTTGAGAGAGATAGAGACGATTTCAAGACCGACTAATAATACCCTTATCGCAGATTTAAATTTGAAATGCAAATCGATCAATGCTAACAAGTTGAGCACATCAAGGGGGAAAATTCTGTTCGAATGATCTGTGGAGAGAAGATCTGCATATATAACCGCATAAACTGGCCATCTATAGCGCTGCGCGGAGAGTTAATTTATTTCCCACGTGCATTCAATGACCGTGTAATCAGTATGTGCGACCCGCGATTAATTTAGCGATTTGTTATCGCGTGTGTGCGCACCTTTCCAAGTGAAAATTTTTAACGGATTAGCCTATTAAATGCGTTGTATAGAGTGAAATTTGAACATTATATATTAACCATCGTACATAAGGTACTTTATAAAGTCACTGAATGATTAACACAGTTGCAAAGAGAAATTGAATTCTCAGTTGACATTGATTTCACTCGATAATCTTCTAGTCAACATACAAGTCTACCAATTACCGTTAAAACGACATACATATACTACACGTCATGTCATTAGACAAATTAAACTCGACGAACTCCAAAACCTAATGCACAACAGCCTCATCACACCACATATCCGAAAACCTCATACACATATACCTCATGCTGCTGCAACGCACGCAGCATCCAGTACAAACTGCCTATTAACCCGGATTTTTTTTTTCCCCTCGTACACGCAAGCTGCACACACATATAACCGTATAGCAGAGAGCGACAGAAAAAGCCGCGTAATAAATGCAAGAATCCCTGGAATTCAGTGGCAATTTCATTAACGACCTCGCTCTTTCTCTTTCCCTCTACCGCGCACACGTGTTAATTCCGCACTCGCTCGCGGATTAGCCGCGTAACGAGAGCTGCTGCTATACTATATGCTCGTACTCGGCGAGAGTTCGAATTCGGAGCGGTGTTGCGCGCGCAAGCGTCGCGGCGCGCGATAGTAGGCGCCCAGGAGGAAGAGAGATAAACCTCGATATATATACGCGCCCGCGGCAACAGCGCGGCGGCGGCTTCGCGCGGCCATAAAAGCCGGATTCCCCGGCGCGGCTGCGAGGAAGAAATTCCGCGCTCGATCGGCCGGGCGGCAAGTGCGAGAGAGAGAAGGAGCGAGCGTATATATACTGGGGGAATAGATGTGTGAGGGGAGATGTGGGTGGACGAGGAGAATGCTTTGTTAGGGAGAGGGTAGGGTTGGAAAATTTAATAGAAAGTTGCGGGAAAAATGAATGATTTTTTTCTTTTGGCTGATGGTGAGTGTAGGTGTTCGTGTGGTTGCTGAAAAGTTGGTGTGAATTGGTTTTATCGTTTTAAGTAGTTGCTATTATTTAGTAGCGTGGATTTAGTGAATGAAGCAAATATCAAATGTATTTTGCAAACGTGTGTAAGCTTTTAGTGAAATTTGATCGAAGTGGATTAACAAGTTTAATCAGAGTTTGAGAGTATAGATAAAAGGATTGAATATTTTTTGCATGCTTTTTGCAAGGTAGAAAAAAATGACATACATAGTGCACATAACACATAATGCCAGTATACCTCGGTTTTATTTTTGACTTTTCTACGAAAGTCAGGTATCCAAGTTTTCGATAAAGCTGTATCAATTTACCACGTTGTATAGATAAATTTGACTGGAAATTCAATATTTTCATAAAAGTAGAAACAGAACAGTAAAACCAAGATCACACAACTTTAAAAGTAATATCCATTGATATTGAGAATCGAAAATTCGTGGCACACAAGTTTAAAGAAAACCAATTTTAGATTATATGGATTTTCAAAGGAAAAAGGAAAATCAATTTATCAAAGAGAAATATTTTTTTCAAATAACTTGCAGCATAGCTCTACTCCAATACACGTAACCTACGAAAACTTTCGAAACGTGCATAGTCAAATCGTAAAATTCTCTGTACTGCTATTACCATGTTTTCCAGAAAATTCCATACCGCTTCTCTACCAACTTACAACACAGCCGCTTTTCAAGCTACATTAGCAAATTGCAAATCTAAAAAAGCTCCAATACCAAAACTACACAACATTTTTCAACCACATACAATTTAATTCCAACGTCTCTCCTCAGAATTCATCATTCCAATCTCCCCACTATCAAAAACTCTCTCCACACCTACGCACCTCAATCATCCCCATCGGCACCCCCACACCGCGGAAATAAAAGATCGCCTACACGCGCGCGTGAAACCGCTCGCCGGCGGTAATCCGGAGCGCGCCGGCATATCAGGCGGCAAAAAAAAAGGAAACTATACAGATATACACACATCGTCGGTCTCTTATACGCACACGTGCGCGCAGCCATCCACCCACACACAAGTGCGCCGGGGGTAAGGGAGGGAAAGCGCGTGATGCGCATCGCTACCGCGTGTATATAGGCATATCACAAAGGCAGGCTTGCGTGGGCGAGCTATAGCGGACCCCCGGAAATCGTCCCCCTCGAGATGGATATTCGCGAGCGAGTCGGGGGCCGGCCAATAATGTACAACTGCGCCGGGCTGTAGGAGGACGAGAAGCCCTCACAGCGCGCGCGCGTGTGTGCCTAATGAAGAGGCTGAAGGAGGGAAACACAGAGAGGGATCGAGAGGAGAAAAGAGGGGACACGTAAAGATAACACGCGCGGGGTGACAAAGTCTCCTTTCTATATAGTAGTAGCTATAAGAATTCCGGGCGAAGGAAGGAACCCAGCCTATATAGAGAGAGAGAAAAGAAGACGCCGTGCGCGGTGAATACAAAAGACATTGCACGACGTGGCGAGCGCGCGGGAAACGCGCATTAATTGGAGAAAGCCGCGGGGGAGGCCGAAAGGGCGAGTGGGAGAGAGAAAAAGAGCCACGCGCTTGTCAACGACAGCACACACACACATACACGCGTATAGAGACGATGGATTTTGAAGCCACCGTCGTCGGCGTCGTCGTCGCGACGTCGCTGCGCCGGCACACCACCGCGGATCGATACCGCACACCGCGCGCGCACCGGCGGCGGCCTTGCAGCCTAGGCGAGAGAGCAAGAGAGAGAGAGAGAATATACACGAAGGGGTCGTAGGCGGCGGGGGTGGCGCGCGCAAAGGGGGCCGACGCCTAAGGGGGTGTTGCCATGGCTACCACGGGGAATTACCGCGTATATATATATATACTTGTCTGTCTGTCTGTCTGTGTGTGTTACTGTGTGTGTGACGCGGTGCTCTCTCTCTCTCCTATCTCTTTGCCCCTCTCTCACTCGCTCTGGCGTTATTAAGTTCGCGAGAGAGAGAGAGAGAAGTCGGGGTCGAGAGCCTCGCGCGGCGTTACGAAATTGGAGTCGCGCGAGCGAGAGCGAGAGAGTTTAAGAAAGTCGTGAGCTGTGTGCTGCTGTGGCTGCTGCAGCAGCGGCGCGAGCGAGCGAGCGAGAGATGGGTTTACTTTCCAAATGGAAGGAGCGACTATCAGGGGAGCACGAGAGTTGAGGCCGATGTCTTGTAGTTGCGGCGCGCTGAGAGTTGAGTGTGCGACTCGCGGAACAGAGAGGAGAGTTTTGCACGAGAGAGGTCTGCGGTGATATCTTGACATGCGAGCGTGCGCTCAAGAATTGGGAGAAATAGGTACCGGATTTTTGTGGTAATGGGAGTGTTATGGTTTTTACGAGGAGCGCCGTGATTAGAGATGATTGACTCTTTCCTTTGACAGCAGAAAATATATGAGTATATTTTCAAAGCTTTTGAAAGTAGCTCCGCAGGCTCTCGTGGTTTTCGCTTTGTGCACTTTTCTGGTTTTGTTTTCGAAAGAAAGACTAGGACAAAACGAGAACTCCTTAGCAGAAAGTCACGCGAAGAAAGGCGAAAAAACAAAAATATATAAGTATACGATGACTGTGCGCGCTCCTTTGAGCTACACGAGGTCTTTTTCTTACAGTGTATAGGAAAAAAAATATCTTTATCTATATACACGCTGTAAATAATAAAGGAAAAATGTAAAAAGAAAGATAGGATCGCCTTTACGGGGAGCAAGCCCGCGCGCGCGCGCATAAGTATATGCAAATAGAGTGCAGTCAGAAAACCGTAGAGTCCCCAACAATCTCGCCCACTTCCTGAAAAGAGCGAAGTTGTAGAGCGAGCGCGGCTTCCTCGACTTTAATTTTAGCGGCCGCGAGTATAGCGCGCTTTAAAGTTTTTGTCAGTGCAGCCCGCAGACTAGTAGTAGTAGTAGTAGTACGAAACTTGATAAGGCCTTTATCTCTCTTTCTCTCTACCGCAGCAGTGCATTCGCCTCTGCGAATACAATAATTCCTATATATACGCGTGAAAACATTTTCTACGTTTGCTATATACATACTCGATCGACGACGAAAATCTCCGATACCACCATTCCACACGAATTTTTGTTTTTCTCTCTCTCTCTGTGTTTCCTTTGTTTTTCATAAAAACGCCAGCACCGCGCCGCCGCGGTATATATACGTGGAAGAGATAATTTTAGGACGCGGAATACCTATCTCTTGCGCCGCGCAGCGAGTCGTTAGAGCGCAGCGCGCGAGAGCTCGCTATGCGAGAGTATGAAAACGCGCGCTTGGGAACGGAACGAGACACGAAAGAATGCCTTTAAAGCGACGCTGCGCCCGCGCCAGCAAGCGCGAGAGTCCCGAGACTGTATTTCTCGTGGTAGAAAGAGAGAGAGAGAGTCCACGCGCCGTGGGAGAGAGAAAGAGAGAGAGAGCGCACTCGCTCCTCCTTGCTTTTCTTCGTTTGCCGTATCGATTTTACCTTCATTACTACGGAAACTTCGGAAAAAACGGGTCTGGGAGGTAGGAGGGGTCGCCGATGATTCGGCTGATTGCTGGATTGGAAGGGTAGGGTGGGGTTGGTTGTTGGAGCAGTGTTGGAATTGTTTAATAAATAAAGGGGGAGGCGGAAAACGAGCGAGAACGGTGTGAATGTTTGTAGTTTTTCGGAGATGGGGGATAGGTTTGAGGATTAGATGTGGATTTTCGGATTTTAGGAAGGTTGAGGTATTGGTTTTCGAATGTTTATTTAAAAAAGCATTAAAGGATTGTTATAAGTGGGTTTTTAACGTTTTTTTAGGCATAAAACGCTCTGTAGTAGGTATTCGATGCATTGGAAATCTCCGTAAATTTACGGTATGTGGCTGAAATTATGATATAAATCAGCGCAGAGTTAACAGTCACTGTAAATTTAATCATTACTGAAGTGAATTAAACAATAATTTACTTTATTTTATAAAACAACTATGAAATTTTCAACATCGAAAATTATTCGCAACTCTTGTCCACGATAAAACTTGTGCTTTTTATATTTTATCTATGAAAGATTACACAACTTAGTTGTAAATAATTGATAAGCGGATACTTTAGATGATAAAGTTAATAATCGATCAAAAATATTTATGATTCGTCCAATTTTTCAACACCTTTTTAGTGTTTTTTGGGCAGAGCTGAAATGAAAACGATGCACGTGAACCTCGTTTTCTATACGATTTTATCACTTCATTTTAGTATTTTCGCTTAAATATTCCAAAATATTATCGTAAAATACGATGTATCAATATAGTTTATGGGGACGAATTCAATATTGTTACATCAGTAGAATATTTGTTAAATAATCGATAAAATACTCTTACATTTTATACGGCGGAAACGAAATTCCATACAATTTTTTCTATTTTCATGCTAAAAATATAAAAACAGATATAAACAAATTTTCAATTTAAAAATCAAAACTATAAACGTACATTCCCACATAAACAAAATTTAATATTAACAATAAACATCTGCCTTTTCAAACTGTTTTCATTAAATATCTGGAGTTACGAAGAAATACGTAGAGGTGTTGCGCACTTTACAATCTATAATTCTAATGATATTGTACTATTAACCATGATATAGCTTAATCGATAGAAGAAAAAACTCATAAAGATTCCATTTTATCCAGAATATTTATAAAAACTGTGTATATTTATCCCTTAGTTTACATTTAAAGATGTGTTCTCAAATGCGTACAAATCACAGCAGTATGAAATATCCTCTTTTTCTAGTAAACTGTTATAAATAATATCGCAAATTCACAGCATAAGGCAGTAAAAAATGTTCAAGAGTGATTTTCAAGTAGAAAATTTCCACAATGGCCGAATAAACATTAGGAATTTTAACATTTCGTAGACTATCGTATCTTTGCTTCCATAGAATGTAATAATGTATTCATCAATTTTTAGTAATAATAATGTGATGATCGTTATATTTCTTTAAAACTTGGTTCTTACCATCTTAAACAATAAATTGAGAAGAAAATATGACGATAAAAATGCGTACGTTTAGTACAAAAATACAAATAAAGATGCAAAATCCCTGGATACTCTGTGCCGATTTTGATTCGTAACTCAATTTTGTTAGATTTTAATGATCATACGGATGATAAACTATCTGTATGATAAAATTAAAGTCAATAAACTGTCACTTACGAAGTTTTTTCTATTTTATAACAAATATACAATAATTAAACCAGAGGAAACACACGAACACGGACAGCGGCGCCGTTCTAGAAATATGACTCCACAGAAGCTTGTTTTATAAATCGTCTATTGTAGAAGATTATTATTCTTGTTAAATGCTTTATTACAACAACAAAAATATATGATACATACATTTGTTGATTATAAAAAAACATAGATAAAAGCTCTATATTCTTCATGATACACAAGCATCTAAGATTGTAAAACTTCAGCCGTGCTCACACTTTCTCACAAGAAGAGCTAGCAATATCACTAGTTTTACATAGTTAATAACTATTTTTTGGTAAAAAATCTGTAGTAAGGACAGAAGAAAATATTGAATAAAATTCTAAGCCATTTATTAAACTGTTATTATAGTAATAAATGTATGAAAATGGAAAAAATGTTATGCGTTGCCGCTTCAACGGGACGAAAACGGCGAATCTACCATTTTGTTTTATTGAATGTAAAGCATATGAAGTTCAAAATAACTTTTGAATACTGTCTATGAGTGTCGGCAAGTCCAAATATCATAACGGAAATGTTTATTCTAGTTTTACTGAATAAATTTTCCTACTACATCAAAATGTCGGTTATCGTAACTGTTCAGCGGTACAATTGTATGGCATTTTCCTGCAGTTTTTAAATAACATATTATTAAAATAACAATTAGAGCTATATTTTAAGTGAATTGCAGCATTGTTAACTTATTTGTATTAAGAATTTTCCTTGTCACTTTACCGTAACTTTACAAATCAATAGAATATAAAACTTTCAAGGTTTCTACGTAAAGTGAGTCTATTGCGTTTTCATTAATTTTTCATATAAATAATCAAAATTTACAAAAACATCAGTGTCAAAACATTAAGTAAGTTACTCCTACTTGTACTGCACAATTGGCACAGCCTACAAATGTTAAATTTAGCCTTAAAATTAACAATAATTGTATGAATTGAGTCGAGAAGCTCAATGTTTGCATCGCGTTTTCAACCATTATTTAGTATTAGTTTTAAAAAATGACCAAATTCTTTAGAAATTTAGTAACACAGCAATTGCTTTCAAATTCCATACAGTATTTTACCTAAAATATTTAGAAAAAATGTTGAAAAAATAGCTGAGAACTTTGTACGAGATCCCACGCTGCCGTAATTTAATCTTAAATATTTGATTTATGAATAATAATTACAGTGTTAAAGGTTCTTTTTTGTACATTGATGAAATTCAATAGTAAAGTTTGGCATTTCTAAAGATATATTGTGTTTGACAGCTAAATAAAGTCCGTATACATAACAAAAATGAGCAGCATACAAAAACGGACGAATCGTCGCGTAAGAATCTTAGCAGTTTTTACGTTTATTAAATTATAATATAAACTTATATTCTAAAGACTTCTGTAAATGTTGACACCTGCTGATTATTAATGTTTTTAACAAATTTACTGAAAAATTTTATCTTAAAACTTTTAAATTAAAATGAAAAATAGATTTTCACGTGTCACGAAGAAAGTCTTATCTCTAATATTACCATACTGGTTATTTGTTTTTAATTATCAAATAACAAAAACTATGATTTCATAGTTTATTCCGAAATCTTCTGTAACGAATCCTTGTGAGAGTAAATATATTTGACTGTTTAAATAGCTTTGTATAAATTAACCATCATTTTGCTTATCAATATTGCCCACAAAACGTTATGTTAATTAAAATTAACATTTATAAAGTCCATACTCCATTAATTTTTAACACATACTTAAATAAATATCGCATTTGATTGCAGTACACATAACCGCATGCATATATAAATGTTTTAATATTCATACGTACAACCAGCGTTCACATCACGAAGCGTATTATTAGAAAATATTTTCAGCTTTCTAACAGCGCTGCTTGTGTATAAAAACTACTATTAAAAAAATTCTCATAAAAATGTAAATTTTCTATCAACCAAAGCACTATATGATTCAAGATTATATTCAGCCGCACTCGTACCTTTTATTTTCGTCTAAACGCTACAACTCGTGAAAATATTTCCACACCCAAGCCACTTGATTTCATTTAAAAGTAAAATCATATCTTTCAAACTGCAAAAAGCTACGGCGCAGTAACAAAAACTGTAGAAACCCGAGAGCCTTATCTAAATGCTCGGCTTTTTTCTTCCTTTGATGTTTATTAATAAACTAGTCATTTCTCTGCCTTTCGGCTATCTCGATACGAAATCTCGCATTGCTAAATCTACGGTCATTAAAGTTTAATTAGTTATGAGAACGGTTCGTATTATAACTGAAGCAAAAACCGCAAATATATAACAGTAAATCATCCAGAATTGCTTGCTACAAGTTTCTCTTCGCAAAAAAGAAGCCATAATTCAATGGTTTTTCGCTAATTTTTATCTATTTTCGACCGAATTATTAAATTCTCAGTATTGGCATGTCAATATTGAACATCTACAGAAACGTTCGTCTACTTTAATTACGAGCCAACTACACATTTCCTCGTTGTAGCGCTCATATTAACTATATACCTATATTCACAAAAATTCGTAATTATACCACCGCCACCAATCATCAGCGAAAAGCGAGCGAGAGCAACCTTTTCCACATGACTGTTTTTCTAATAATAGAAAACCTCGTGACTATTACAGTGTACAAAATCGCTCGCACAAAACGAGCGCAGCAACGACAGCAGCAGCGGCGGCGGCAGCGATAACGTAAAATTTTCATCGCTCAACTCGGCCTTTCCTCTATCTCTCTTTCTCTCTCTCACAACGAATTTCACCGCGCGTTTCATAAATACATCGGACTCGCGCATATACACACATCCATTACATAAGCATTTTATTCCGCACGAGAATAACTCAATCGTCCCTCTCTCTCTCTTGCTCTTTTACACGCGCAAATCCCGCTCTCGAGAACGCAAAAAAAACCCAACACCGAAAAAAGAGAGGAGAGCCGAAAGGAGACAGCAAGAAGTATAGAAAGAGAGAAAGACAGCGTCGTGCGGTGCTTGCTTGAGCCGCGCGCAAGAGACAGAAGAAACGCCGAACGAAAATATCATTAATTCCGGCTGAGCGCACGAAGAAAAGGAGCGAGCGAGTCGAGAGAGAGAAAAAGAGAGAGAGACTATATACGCCGCTGCGCTGCCGCGCAATCCGTCTCGATCCGGCGAGCGCGCGGCTCGCCTCGACCTCGGGCAGAGAACGAGAGAGACAGCGGCAGCAGCATAGCAGCGTATATATACACATACATACACACACATACACACACACAGCCAGAGCTGCACGCGCGCGCGCTCGAAAACGCCGAGAAATCCGCTTGGCCGCCGCCGTCGTGTCGGCTGTATATCTCCCTCTCTTTCTCTCTCTCTCTCTCTCACTCGCTCCTTCTCTCTCGGTAAAAAGTCGATGTGCCGAGCAGCGGAAAGTTCCCAGGCCGCGCGCCTGTCGAGCGAGAGAGTAGAGTGGAAGAGAGAGAGGGAGAGAGGCAAGGCTGCGCGACGGCAGACCGATTTCAAGTAAACTCGCGCATGGACAAAACGGCTATTTTATATCTCGGCTGTTTGTGGAGATATCGGGGTCGGATTTTTTGCAAAAGATTCCAGACCATTTCGCAGTCTTAAGTTTAAATTTTGGAGGGAATCGGGTGAGAATTGTGGGTGGTAGAGAGGTTTTCTGGATAGGCCGGTTCCGCCGCGAGCGAGCTAGGTGCGCTGTGTTTTTTGGCAGATTTCAGGGTTTTAAGAGGCGATTTTGGCTGGGTTAGAGTGGGGATCGTATTTGGAGGGTAGTTGCTTTGTTTTGTTGATGGAATTTGCATACATTTCGGAGTTTTTGGAGGAGAAATTGGGAAAACGGCGGATGGTCGTGCGAAAAACGCCATTTTTGGGGGTAATTGTTGACGTATCCGGTAGTGAAATATTGAGGAAGAATGCTGAGATGACGTAGAATCTGATTATGAGTGTGTTTTGGTCGTTCGAGTAATAATTAACGTGTAAAAAAGCAATGTTCAGGTGAGCTCGGATACGCGGTATTTGAAATTGTCTTGTTATTTGCAAGATTGTTGCAATAAAGTTAAAGTTATTACGGAATCGGATATATAGTGAGTTTGGTTTATTAGTCATTATGTTGTTACGGTGATGTTGCAAAGATTATTAGTTGAAAATGTGGTTTTACGCATCGCGTGAGATACTCCGTCCAGAAAACGTTGATATTTAAATGTTATTTGCACTATAAGATGGCAGATTATCATAGAAGAGTAGAGAAACAATCCAAATTCAAGATTAGTATACTGTTTAGTGAATTTGTTGCAATATTAATAAGCAAAAACGCCGAACGCGGGACGATGCAGTAGCGGTAGGTCGCGCTGCTCCGGAAAATATGAAAATATTGTTAATGTATATTGATTTTTTTAAATAGAATATTACTACTCGCTTTCAGATAGAACAATTTACATGATCCGGTTGATCGATTGTAAGATTTTCACGTTTTTGTGCCATAAAAACGGTAGAATCTATGGACTCTTATTTTCCGTGCTCCGAAAATCGCCATTTTAGGTAGTATTACTTTTGCGATATATTATGACTACACGAAGGAAGAATCGTAATGCATTGTAGAACGATTTTCAGTAATCAGTTATGTAAATTACTCCAAAACTCCGAAATTAACCGACAATAACCTGAGCAATCCCGCGACCGCGCTACTCCGGAAAACACAGTTTTCTCGTATATTGTTAATAATTTTTGTTTCCTAAACGAAAAACTGTTAACAGTAGCTCGGCCATGCATCAACAACCACTGTCGATAATTCTTATCAACAAACCATTTGTTTTTAGAAGAATAACGAGGAAAAACCAAGACCGCTCCGGGCTCTTTGTCTACAAAACCGTCATTTTCACAGTTATTTTTCACAATAACAATGTTTACTACAGCTTAGAAGAATCTCTACACTACACAAACAATATTTCCAGAAAACTTCATCCCGATCCACCACCAATTACCCTGAAAAATGCAAAATCTGCAATAGACCGGACGCCATTCCTCGCTCCTTGTCCCTAAACAATTCATTAAATTTTTTGCGTACACCGGCTCTCGTTCATAAATAAACGTAAAGCTACCCTGAGACACTGATTTACCTCCTCGAGGTTTTCGAACTTCGTTATTAGGTAAAATTAAGCTTTTATAGGAGAAATGAACTAAACATAGCGCGGAAAATCAATACGTCGCCGCCACGAGCGTGTCTCTCGCACACATTTTTTACCCGCAAAACGCTCGATAATAACCACCGCGGCGAATAATAACCGTGACGAACATTCAAATAAGATGCATTAATTCGTAATGAGCGCCAGGTGAGTTTCGCAAGATCGATCGTAGCTTTTTTTCAACCTGATTTTCAGCGAATTCTCAGCCACGCGACGGGTTTTGACCTGCTCGCGTAACGGTTTTCTTCGAGTTTGTTCTCGAAAAGAACAGAAATTTTTCGAAGTGTAGTCTGAATTTTCACATTACGTTAATAAAGTACGTGGACTTTATGTTTCTAATAACTTATACAGCAAAGTAGCGTATGAACATTGTATAACGTTGAACGCTAGGGGGACGGCAATACACGGCGCGAGTAAATCGTTGAGAAAATGTTACTTTTACACTATGAACAATAATAGTGAGAAGTTAGCAATTATTGCAGGAACTTTGTTGACATTCTTGCGCATCTTTTTTAGTACGGCTAATGTTGTTAACGGAAATACCTTGCCGTTTTCACGCGGTTTTCTACGTAGATTCCGTGGACTCGGTTCCCCCGCTCTCAGTTTTACAGTGGTTTTTCGCAATTTTCAACCAAATGTATCGTTTTTCTTCATATTACACTACACCCACCTAATGCAAGATACCATCAGTTACTAAGATCAAAAATCCGATTTTAGAAATCTCGCATACTTCCTGTACTTTTTCGACGTTCTTCATCGAAGCCCCATATCCCGCGTCTCTACAACGTTCGCGCTCGGCGTCAACGTTCTTACACGTATCTCATCCGAATTCCAACGCGATTTCCCACACCAATTAGCCTTTTTTCACCCGATCCTGCGTACGATTTAGAGCGAACTCCACGTGTGCTACCCGCATTTTAAAAAAGTTGTCAAACGATCGATCAAGCGACAGAACAAAGCCGTTCCCCGCACGTATATCCGATCCATCCGCTATATGTTTCACTTAAAAAACTATAACGCATGCGTTTTCTCTCATCGACATCCACTCGTTACCTCCACGAATCTTGAGAAAACTACATCTAATCGTCGAAACCTTCGCCTCGAAAACAACGAACGCAAGCAACAACCATCAACCGCAGCATTCCATCTCTCAGGCAACTTTCCCTCGACAAATCACCGGGCAAAAAACGCCTCTCTCTCTCTACCCGCGTGTATAAAAAGCCAACGTTTCTCCCACGCGAATCCTGGCTCTCGCGATATATCCCCAAAGATCGCTGCAAAAACGCGACATCCAACGTATCTTATTCCCCTCGTTTTCGCTCGCTCGTCTTGTCTCTCTCTCTCTCTCCTCGAAGGAAGCGGCCCTCGGGCACACACGCACTATTATATATACAAGGGAAAAAGAAGGGGGCGAGCAAACGAGTCGGCCTATAGCTATAGATATATAGAGAGACAGCGAAGGGGCCGCAGCCGGCGTCGTGGCCGGGCATTTGTTCCACGGACGGGTTTCTCTCTTCTCTTTCGGGGAGCGAGGGGCGCGCGGGGACGGGACCTGCTACAAAATGGTCGAGACTCGGTCCCCGAAATATACGCTGAGAGAGAAGTCAGGCCGCCTGCTTGCCAGTCTCTATATATATATATATATGCGTATACTCTCCGAATAACTCTCGTGTGCGCGGCGGGCTATATGGGTGGGGAGAGAAAGAGAAGTCGGGCTTTGAAAGGGCCTGCGCGTACGGCTTGCGGAGAAAGAGGAGAGATGTACACGCGCGCACGCAGGCACGAAGGTTTCGGAGCAACGGGCGATACGACACGAAGCATTCCCGAACCTTCGAGGACTGCGTGCCTGCGGCTCTCTCTCTCTCTCTCTCTCTCTCTCTCTCTCTTTCTCATTCGCTCATGTACATATATATATATAGACACACACTTACGCGTGTTCTTTCTTATATATATACGTATGCGTAATTGTGCGAAAGAAAAAACCTGAACGGAGTAGCACATCGCACGCGTGTGCGAAGGAGATGCACGTGCGCGGTTCTGGATTTTTCGAGAACGCGCGATTAATTGGGAAAGAGAGAAGCGCGCTCGTGTGTATAAAGAGGCGATTGATTGAAAAAAGCATCTGTGATGGGTTTGGTGTATGGTAGCGGAGAGTAGGTACAGCGAGCTACTGTTTGACGAAGGTGTATATATGTATGGATTACGTTATGCGGCTTATGGATTACAGACATTATTAGGTATATCGATTCGCGCGATTGGTTGGTTTAAGTTATATAGGCAAAAAGGGTGGGATATGTAGGTAAAGTGGTTCAGTAAACTATATATACGAAAATATAGCGGTTATGGACTTTTTACGTTTTGCCGCGAAGAATAATGGGTATAAGTTGAGTAGAGAATCAACAAGTAGGAAGATAGTACGCGAATCGTTTGTGGCTTTTTGTCGTTGACGGCGATAATCTATCTGTAATCAGGAGAATTAAGCTTCAATGATTAAATGAAAGTTATGTAGACCGTGGCGTGCTGGTTGGCACATTTCGCTCCTCTTGAATCTCTCTAATCAGTGAATTTCTACAGATTGTCCGATACCAGAAACCCGATTTCATCAAGTATTAAGAAGTTCGGTTCAGCCAAAGATCTATATGTAGAGATATCTGATAACTCTTGCTAAATTAAGTCCAGTTAATGCAGGAAAAGACGTTTGAAACGGTAAACGAGGTAGCTGAGAAATCAATTTTAAGACAGTAATGATTAAAATATGTCGATTTTACTTTTTGAATTGATAAGGAAAGCAAGGATTTTAGTAGCTATTAGGTTCGTTGATAGCGAAGTAGTTGAGATTGTGACGATTTATGGACATTTTACGTTATTATTATATCGAAAACGTGAAATGTCTTAACCATAAAGCTTATCGATCATTAAATTATGTTATAACTTTTAAAACGTGTCTCTAAACAAGAGAAATAAAATAGAAAAATTGCTTTACCGAGCAAAAATCATGATTTCTGCAACGAGCATTCGCTTCCCCGGCTTCGGATTTCGATATAAAATTTGGAAGAATACCTACGATACCTACGGTTCGATCTAGTATAAGATTCTGCTTTTGTATTAATAGTGAAATGTTTATAATTTCAGTAAAAACTCTTATTTTCTTCTTAAGGCAAAGTCTTACGCGTCTTTTTACGCAAAGAGCATTTCCAAAAGTAAACGGAATAAAATCCAAAAGACATTATTTGAAGGTTATTATTATACTGGAAAAACATTAGCAATTAAATATTACGACAGAGACACGTGACAGTTGATATAGCTTTAAACAAAGTAAAGTTCTTTGAAACTTATATTAAGTCTCGCGTGTAAGTCGCCTTTTTGCTCCGTTTTATTTCTTTTTTAAGGAAAATTGTATCCAAAAACTGTCATACATAAAAGCATAAATAGTTTAACTATTAAAATAACGTACTGGCAAGACATTCCAGCCCATACATTGACACAAAAAGTTCATTAAAAACTTTATTCTTTCGTAGCGTATAGTTCCCTTCTCGAATCTTTTTTCTTATTCTTTTTAATGAAAACTCTCTTTCAAAGCGTCAAAAAATTCTCCTTGACACTGACTGCGAGCATAAAATTTCAAAATCAATCTACAATTCACGGGCTTTAGCCGTAATTTTGCCAATTATTTCGAAATTTCGCGCGCACGTTAGCGAATTAATGGACACATTAAAAGGTCACATCTAGGGCCATAATTTTTTATTACGACCATTCGTTATCGGCAAATTGGTCGCCAGAGACTCAATTATACGCATTTACATAGCCTTTAAAAGCTAATCGCCGCGCTGTCTGCCCTAATTTCTCGTTTCTTTTTTCCGCCGTATTAAAGTAGAAATAAATGCGCATAAAAATGCGAGCTTAAGTATCGCGTTTTTATGAAGTTGTTAAAACGTATTAAACTTACGTGTGTATATATAATACGAGCACGCAAAAACAGGCAAGACAGATAAATTATATACACCGCGGTATTATGATATACGACGGCGCGTTTTCATTTTAAAACTAGAGCGTAATACCGCTATTTTCTTATCATTACAGCTCAATTCTATAATACCAGACCTCCGCCATCTGAAAACCTACGGAAAACAGCCGATTTTCCAACTACACTTCTGCTTAGAAAACGACGTTCTACCACGTATATTCATCGACAAATATTATGAAACGATTTTTCTTTCGAAACTAAAATATTTACAAAGTATGTTCAGAACTACGCCACCTTACACGTATCTTGGATTTTAATTGCAACTCTCGCTGCGCCATGCACACACTCATAAACCATTCATCCTCGCCGTATTTTCCGAACTTCTCAAAACACCCAAACAACGCCCACAACTCTCACTCGTTTTTTGTCCCTTCTCCCAACAAAAACCACCTTAAAAAAGCAAATTACACCCCAAGTTTAAATAAATTCAACCTCGTCCGTTTATCTTTCCCCCCTCCGGTATACTTTAAATACTTTAAGCCCCCTAATGATACGTTGACATTGTTTTTCCATCCTCCCACGCTCACTTACTCTCTCTCTCTCTAAAAAACCACCTCGCTCGCTCTTTATCTACATTTATCTCTCTCCCTCCCTCTATACTCCGCAACGGTTCGAACTTTATCGGACCTCTCCTCTCGTCGCTTTCGCGCAGCAGCAGCAGCAACGCCGAGCGTATAATCTGCACGGTATTCCAAAGTCCATAAAAAAGGGCCGTAAAAAAGAGCGGCCGCGGTGCTCGCTCGCTGCAGCCTTTTTCCACTGGCTCGCGTGTGCGCATGCATATATATATCCTATATACCTCGCGTAGGTACACTGGCGTTCGGACAAAATCAATTTCCGCGCTATACGTCGCCGAGTAGCCGCTTATATATCGCTCTATAATAAGCGGCGGGCGCGCGAGCTAACCGGTAATTTAAAACCAACTAAAAGCCTATAAGCAATAATGAATAATCCATATCCCAAAAGCCCCTATACGTATGTACAAACGTATTATAGACATATTGTATAGGCTATACTGCACCGAGTTAGAGAGAGAGAGAGAGAGAAAAGGAACATATCGTGTCCTCGAGCGCTCCGATAATAACGCTTGACTCGCGAGAACAACACAACAGGGCGCGAATAAATGCCCGCGACCTCCGCGTTATATATCTCATCGTCGTCGCGTCAACGTCGTCGTCGCACTTACGCACGCGGTGCGCGTGCAGCCAGCGCCCGCATTCTATGTGTGTGTATGTGTGCTTGCACGCGAGCGAGAGAGAGAGAGAAGGAGCGACTATATAAGGCGCGCGGGCGAGCGCGATAACACGCGCTCGATAACGGAGCCCCGCGCGAGCGCCCGCGATGTACAGCTCGCTCTGCTCTCGCTCCGTCTCTTTCTCTCTCGCTGGTTTCGCTCGGCCGCGAGAGCTATAAACATCGGCGGCCCCCGGCTCGGCTCGGCTCTCGCCGTCCGCGCCGAGAGAGTCAGCTCTCTTGGCTCATATTAACGTGCGGACGCCTATGTGTGTATGTATGTATGCACGTATATATACGTTCGCACATGGTCGCATAATGCGCGCTACCTGCGGTGCATAATGCACGAGTCGCTTGCTTGCTCCGTTTCGCATGTGCAAGAGAGAGAGAGGTAGGGAGGTAGACGGGTGGCCGTGTGGGTTAGGTTAGGTTAGAGATATTGCGTGCGCAAGAGGGAGAGAGAGAGCGAGGCGCACAGTGCAGTGTAGAGTAGTATTATGTGTGTACACTGTACGTGTGAGAGAGTGTGGGTATCGAACGTGTGCTGCAGCAGCAGCAGCAAAGCGACCGAGAGAGCCTTTGCGCGCTCGTCGTGCTGAATTAATAATTGGCTGTCCTATCGGCGCGCGAACGCCGCGGCGGCCTCTTTCGAGGCTGTTTGTTGTTGTATATATGTGTGTGTATGATGCTTTTTTCTTCTATACTTGTAGGTGTACTTTCTTTTTTATGTTGGAGCAAGCGCGGAGCAAGTGGATGGGTACGATGACAAGCGACGACGTGGGGGAGAAAAGTGGGAGGATTCTAGATTGGGAAATAGACAGTGATGAGCTGTGTGTGTGTTTTTTTGCTACGCGAGCGCGGTGCAGAGAGGAATGTTTGCGTTTCCAATTGGCGAGGTTCTATACTCGCGCTGGTTGAATGTATATATTGAGCCGCGACGATGACGACGACGTGTGTGTGGTGTAAAATAACGCGCGAGCGATGAATAATGTTGGCCAGTAATGATGATGATGATTTGGGTGATGAAGTGGAAATAAAGGAGAGGGGGTTGGAGTTTGCTCCGTTTTGAGTAATATTGGAGTTAAGTTTAAGTTTTTTAATAGTTAGATATGCAGGTCTTTGTGTGTGAAAAGAATTAACGTATACGAATCATCTCTGCGAAGTAGAGTTGCATTACGAAATGTGATTGGGCAGTAAAATATTAAGTATACGGAGGGCACCGAAAAGTCTATAAAGTATTCGATTAATCTTTATTTCTTCACGTTATTCGATTGAACTTTATCGTCGAAACTGTGTTTTTGAACGCTTAAATATGATGATTGATATATGCAAATTATGGCTTAATGCATTACCAGCGTCTTTCATTAAATGCATATTTTGAAAGGATTAGGAATTTATCAGTCATTACGAAAATTCCTAGGTTCTCATACATATGCAGAAAATAAATGGAAAGAATGTCGTATTTAGTGAGATGCGGCTGTAAATTCAAACGGTTAATGTATTTTCGTAAAACTACAAGAGAAGTTATTCATCTTGAATATAACTACAGGCACAAAGTTACCTCTACGGTATGAAAGTTTTTGAACACGTCTATTACATAAATAGTCCGTAAGCTAAATGTACGTTTTATTGAAAAGTTCGTAATCTTGGCCATATACTTTTTTTTTTCTTCGGTGTACTTATTTAACCCAAGATTGTAAGCAAATACCGAGGTTTCAGCGACATACTATCTATCCCAAACTCTAACAAATACAATTCTTCATTTGTCAACATTACTCTCAAAAACCTCAACATCAACTTAGTGCAAGAGCTGTAACTCCATACCGAGACAAAAATCAGTATATTTAATTGACAACGTGATTTTTAAAACTATCTTTATAATTCCAATTTATATTTATTACCGGGCCGCAAGCTCGCGAATCGATCTCCCTTCATCCCACGCTACAATTCAAAGAACATAAAGTGAAATTTCAGGATAACCCGACCGCCAACGAAACCCTCCCGGCCCGATCTGCACGTTTTATTACGCTCACGTGTTCGCGTTAATGAATTGTAAATCAACGTTGTATAATCCGGTTGCAAAAGTTTATTTCCAAAAGCTGTTTGTTTTTTGCGCATAAAGCCAATACGGCCGTTTTATAGCGAGTTCAACGTACAGGCGCGCGCGGGATAAACAAAAAGTGGCACACTTTAACAGCGCGCACCAAATAAATACGTATATACCAAAAGGCGGTGTATGATTTCACCGTATTCGTTGTTTATCGAGATTATAGACATACGGTTGCAAATCTTTCCTTGTACAAGTTTCGTAAAATGGTGAGCTGTTCCTTACCGAACGGATATTTTATTATACTTATATTCGGGCAAATGTGGTCTCTGTTGGATGCGAAAATGGAAAATCAGTTCGTTCGATAAATGAATGTCTCGGATGCTTTTGGGATTAAGTTACTCTGCGCTTATCAAATTGATATACTTATATGTTATGATGTTTATATAGCTCATGATTCATAGTTTCATCCTGAAGTTTCTATTCGAAGGTTCTATTCCAAACGACAAAAATATTGATACACATAACAAAACTCGATACTCGGATTCTATAATATTATAAAAATGTAGACGACAGCATAATAGGTGCATAATTTGATTATCAATAAAGCTAGTTGTACTAAACAAACTCCGATTTTCTTTAACAAATGTTGAATAATTATCATATAGGATTGCGCGTCGTTCTCCAAGATATCTCGACTCCTCAGCTTATACTTTATAGTAACGTATAATCAATTTGTTCATTTGTGTATCATAAATAAGTTATGCTAAATAAAATAATCTATAAGGGTTTCTTATAAAAGCTTTTATGAGTGTAAATAACTCGACATACAAGTCAAATGGAAACCACTATGATTAAAAGCGCAACGAACTCTACCGCGTGCTGCGAAGCAATTTTTATATATACTTGCGGCTCAAGCTCTCCTTTATCCTTTAAACAGCTTAATCTTCTTTTCCAGAGAACCGAGAGAAATCTGCCCCGATTTAAAAGCAAAATCTCCATTGCTTTTACTACAGTTTTCAGCCAATTCTATTAAACTCCCAGACGAAATCCGTTTAATTTTCGTAGTAGGTATATATAATAATATTTCTAATGTTTTTGGGATTTTAATCCACCTGCAGCCTATTATTTGGTCTATACCATTTTCCATACTCGCTTTCGAAATCCATGTACATACCTTTATTTTATAATGATGCCAAACTTCAAAGTTCAAAGGCGACCCGTAAATCAGATCTCTGTATGTCTCGGACACGGCGAGAAATTGTGATGGGTTTGCTGCATACGCCGAATATGTTCCAGATATTTATGTCACATTTCGTAGGTCAACATCGAAAACATATTCAAGTCACCTAGCCAATATTTTGTTAAGAGCGAAAAATTACCAAAACGGTCGCCGAAGTTGCATAGGTTTCCCACCCAGTGTCACTCATTCAAGTATACTCCCAGCGCTGCTTATAACTTCAGTGATCGGCTGAGGTGCAGTTCAACTACCCCGCCAACGTACCGGTATATATTTCTGAATTATCTTAAAAATGTTAAACATCAGGAACGTCATCAACTATAGACTATAGCTACAATGATTTGAGGTTGAAATGTAAAACCACCGCGTAATCAAAACGAAGACTGAACCGCTTATCAGACAAATTTGATATCTCGCTTTATGTTAAACATTAGCAACGTCATTAATATAGCTGTACAAAGATATGAGATTGAAGTTTAAAATACCGCATAATCAAAACGAAAAAACGGAAACAATAAGGAAATTGATTAAATTTAAACTGACAGTATACCTTGTAAGCTATAGCGAATGCGCATAAGATTATAAAATATTAGTCCAGCCGTTCATAGACAAACTTTTTAGTAAATTTAAAAAATGCATCACAATAATGAACTCTCTCAAACCTACAATTCTATATTTATAGTTTAATGTATTTCGTTATAAATTTCTAGTATTTTTTGTATATTCAGTACACAAATTTAAGTGATCCATATTTATAAAATTTGTCTTTGTCAAATTCCAGAAGACAACGCTAGACGATGGAGCAGCATAGCGATTCGTCAGATATATGCAGAGTGTCAGAACAGGATCTTTTTAAATCTTAAACAGAACGAGAGCACGTACAACTGTTTATTAGAGATTCAAGGCGTTTGTATTATATCTACATACCATGGGCCTCTTCCGCAAACTCTCGAATCAAAAAGGATTACAATGAAACCACGTGCTATTTAAATGGTTAGAAATACAAAAAGTATCTGTGGCGAATTTCGCAGTTTCACGTTAGTTGTAGATGTTATTCGATGTTTATTTCATTTACATAAAACAGGTATCCTACAAAGTAAAATCTAAAACATCGTATCTATTTCACGGTAAGGCCATGTACTACGCAAAAGACTTATACGTTTTTAACAAATAGTTAGATTTAAGTATCGCAGTATAGCTTGTCAGTCCGTTACATACGAGGAGAGAATTTTTTCGTAAAAAACTGTAACAGTTTGGTAAACTAGGAATGCACATAAAGCGGATATAAAAAATTAATACCTGAGAATCCGGTAAAAAATTACAGTGAAGTAATCCCGATATAATGTTTTCTATAGCCACTTCATTTGTTTCGCGCTTACCAAACTGTCACGGTAATTTTTCTACAAACATTCTCTCCACGTATAATAGTATTCGGCCGAAACAGCAAAATTACCAAAAAACAGCTCGATCAACACGCACCTCCGCAAGCGAAGTATAAATTCCTTTGAAAACCATTTCCCAAACCTGCTCAACTCTTCCCTAACAATAAGAAATCAACAGTCGTTCCAACAGACATCATCACAACACTGACAACTTCTCACCCAAATCACGTCACCACGATCTCCTTGAAATCCAAGACAGCGCGCAACTCGCTACCACAATCAGTTCTCTGAGTCCGCACAGTAGCCCCGCATCTCCAACACATCTCCCTCGCGATCTCTCTCTTACGATTTTCTCATCCACGCTACCATATCCCCCCCGCGCTTTCTCGCTCGCCATCGATATCGCTCTCGCTCGTGCGCGCATAAATACATCGGGCCCGCAGCGCTGCGCATGCTAATGCGCCTCTTCTTTCTCTCTCTCTCGTGGTCCGAGATCCAGCGGATAGGGCGAGTAGGTATCTCGCATCTAGCCGCCGCGAGAATGTAACGAGCGCGACTTTACGTCCGTGCGCAAACGGTTACTGATAGCCCATCTCACGAGAGAGAGAGAAGGAACGTTTATCGCGCGACCTCGCGCGGGAAATTCCGGCTTCTTTTCTCTCTGTGCGCTATCGCTATATATATAAGCAAAGCAGAGGTCGTGAGTCTTATATAGCAGAGAGAGTGCGCGGAGGGATAGGATAGGGCAGAGGGATAATTAATGGCGCTAAGGAGCTTAGCGAGGACGACCGCCGCGGGAGGAATGGAGTCGCTGTACCGAAGCTAGCTGTGGTTTGATTCTGTTGCTGCTGCTGCTGTGTTTTGGAGTTTAGCTGAGGGGGAGAGTGGCTGAAGAATGGGTTGGTTGTTTGTCAAAGTTATAATAAGTATAGGTGAAAAATGCGAGGCGAATGATGTGGTTCTTTTGATAGGCCGTAAATGGAGGGCTGGATTATTAGGGAAAGCTCAGTCGTTTTGTAACTTGTTAGAGGATTTTGGACTCGGGAAATGTTTGTTTACTAAAATAAAGTCAAGTTTCAAAGCAAAGGTACTATTACAGCGGTTGACCTCTGCGTCGAGGTTTACAAAATTTGAAATTCTCATGTGCTTAGCTGAATGTATACTCTGCTGTAGTGGTTTGGAGCTCGCACTTAAAACTGTTCGCATTACTGAATGTACATACTCATTAGCGGTGCAATGTATGCACAGCTATACGAGACTGGCAATGAGGACTACACACAGGAACAACAGATAGCTGTAAAATGTAGAAAAGATGGTTGAAGAGCATGGAAATGCAACGAATGTTCATGCTTAGTTGAATGATGAATATAAGTTATCATCGAAAAATGAATTACTCGCCCGCTACGGTTATACTATTTTCTGTCAATCTCTGTTAAAATTAAGTTCACTAATAAGCTGATTCTATATATATATATATATAAACATTCTATTTTAATGTGGAGAGACTGTATTTGCACCAATATCCGGAATAAAGTGCTAATCGATGAAAATATTGATGAAGGTATAAGAATAAAACCGAGCGCAGGATCACGCTAAAAGTAAACTTGTGTATACCGAAGCTGTTAATATAGATATCGATGTTTTATATTTCCTGAATATCTCGCACGTTTCTTAGTTGGGTTTACAAAGTTTATGTTCTATCCCCAATCGATCCATCCTTAACTATCGCCATATAGATATACTGACAATCATGCAATGACAATCTTTATCAAAGTTTTGACAGACTTCATTCGCGCTTTAGTACATTTTCTCATACCCTGACGGTATTTTTATACAAACATCACGCCCCTAATCAAGCCCTTTCCCAACCGCACAATGGAATAAAGAACCCGCGGGCAGATGAAAAATTCCCTCGATAAGTCACCGCACGCAGCCAAATTAAAACATCACCTGCACCTTCCTTCAGCCTTCTTCAACAACAGACAAAAAACCACCTCTCGTACAAATTTTTACACGAATCTCTCGCGTACATATCCACATAATCCTCCGCAGCGAAACGCATTAAATCCCTCGCTGCAGCAGCAGCAGCAGCAGTCGCCAACCTCCGCAATCCTCACTTATATATACGAATACACACAGACACTTGCTTCGTGTGCTGCAACCGCACGCACGCATACATATCCACACTTTCTCATCCCCGTGAGGCATGCATCTCGCGGTTTAGGACGCGTATACATATATATACAAGCGAGCGCGGCCGAGCGCAAAGAAGACGAAGAAGAAAAAGAGCGACGAGAGAAAGAGACGACGCGGAGGTGCGCGCAGAAAGCAAAAAAGCGAGAGAGAGAGAGAGGAGAGGGAACGAAGGAGTAGAAGAGGCAGGAGAGGAAGAATAATCGCATCCTTCGCGGCCTGCGCAATTCTCTGGGAAGCCGTGGGCAGGAGCAAAGTAGAAGGATAGCCGGTGGTGGTAGGTTCTTTGCCGTGTCGTTTATTTCCCTTTCTTATATATATACACACAGCCGTGCGCGTGGAGTACAGTCGGCGCGGCAAATAAATCCTTTATGCGCAGCGCAGGAGAGAGAGAGAGCTGTCGTCGAGATTTCGCGGTTGCGGTATTTTTTAAACGCTGTCGCGTGCGTTCGCGTCGAGGGAATGCCAACCGCCCGTATACGTGGCATCATGTTTGTTTGGGAAAAACCAGCTTTTTATATTCGCCTCTGGTACGTTAATAAGCGCTGGTTCTGAAACGGAGCATAATATATAAGATTGTTCTATATATTTTATTAGGCCTGTTGTATTTGAATTTCTGAATAACATACATACACGCGTCATCTTCTATAACTGCACCTCAAACAACCTTTCAGCGTTCTTCTTGCTATACTTTCTCGGCATCGATCATAGCCCTCGTTATAGAGATACATCCTCAGCGCGATGACATGCCACGTCCTAACGTCTCCTTGATTTATACCGTCCGACCGCGCCAATCCCGGCGGTCCGCTTTTAACGACACTACTCTCTCTCTCTCTTCCCTCGCACGCTCCTTTTAACGATGGCCCGGAGATGCCATTTTGCCAGCGCGCGACGTTCATTAGGGCCCCCCATAGTCGCCGCGAGATAATCGGAACCATATATCCACCGCGTGTTTGGTTAGAGGTTCTCGGTTTTGCGCTATGGATTTTTTACGCGGAGTGCATCGAAGACGCGCACGTGAGTTATAGATCTGCGGAAACAAGGATATATTACGAGCGTGCGATGATCAGGGATAACGAATTTATTTATTGGCGGTGTTTGTGGCTCTTCTATCTCTCTCGCGGTGAGCGATAAAAAAGAACGAGACGCGGAATTACGAGGGAGAACGCGAGTGAGTGATTCGTGGGAATTCCCGTGGGAGAGAGAGAATGCGCGGCTTGTTCGCGCAAAATTCATTGCGATAATATAAGCGTCGAAAAAATCTCGCGCGTGTCTGATGTAGACGAACGACCGCCATTTCGTGAAGCGAATACACACACACGCGCGCGTGCGCACGAAGGACATTAATTTTCAATACACATTGGAGAAGCTTATAGCGCGAACGTTTACTTTTGAGAAATGGTATGTATACGTGGTGAGTTCGAATTAATGTTACATTGCACGTTGAGAAAGGGTTCGTGTCGCGGTCGATGAGATCGTCTTCGGAATTATGCGAGTACGCGATGTCTATTCTGGATTTCTTATATTAGATGATGTATACCTAATGAAGGTTTCATCTATACGCGAGCTGTGCATATACATTTTTCAGGAGGAATTGATAGCGTCAGATTTAACTGCTCGAATTATATACCACCGCGCGCGTATTAATGAAGCCGCTCTACGGAGCAATCAATACCGTCGACTGAGGCATGATACTGTCTTACCGCCGTTATTTAGCTGTCTATTCGTACATTTCTTTTGAAAAAATTGAACCCGCTTTTTAATGTTTTTTCTTCATGTATTCGTGTGTTACGCTGCGACGACTGACCGATAAATCTCGCGTATTTGGACGTAATAGAGTAGTGAAAATGCGAATTTTTTCAAAAGAGCTTTGTAAGATTGTTCTTTAGTAGTTCTCAAATAGTTTAAAATGAACGCACAACGTAGATCTCAATACCTAACAACAATATTTGGCAACAAACTACACATTCCAATGCAAAACACAAGACATTAAAACATCCCAAAACCACCTCAAAACTCCAAAATCCATCACCATATTCCGACTCCACAGCACCATCCTAGCACCCTCCCAAACCCACACCCAATTTCCCCCACAAACACCTCCGTAACATCCCGCACAAAGCCCCAACCGGCCCAACCAAAAACCGTCTCTCCCTCCGCTCCCTTTAACCCCACAAACTTCAAACCGCCACCGTTATCCATGACAAAATGTCTGGAATCTACTGGAAAAAACCGCTAATCTCTACCTATCACCAATCCCGAGTTATTAAATCGTCGTTTTGGCCAAGATCGGAGAACGCGCTACTGCGCAGGCGCGCGCTTGCCGCGTCTATATACCACACACACACCCAGGCACATAGACATTCTCTCTCAACTCGGCGCGGCGCGGTAACAGCTCAGCCAAGCCAAGCCAGCCGCCCGCTCGCTCGTTTATGTAACTGCGTCGCGGAAAATTGGACACGAGAAAGAGGGAGAGAGACAGCTACTCGCTTCTTTGACTAAACCGGCGTATTACGCGTCGCCTTGAATCCCCGCGATGCTTCTTGTTCCGTAGTTTTTTAGGGTACAAACTCGAGAGGAAGTTTCGACGAGTATATATAGGCGTGCTATATTGATTTTCGAGAGCCTCGAGAGTTTTTCTCTCGCTCCGGCTACTCTCGCCGCGGAATTACGTAAGCCGCGCGATTATACACAGTATACACAGACAGACAGAGACACGTGTATATAATACGTTGAAAGGCTTCTTGCAAAGGTGGCTTATCACGCCGCTGCTCCTTTTTACAACGAAACGAGAAGAGACGTTGTGGCTAAATGCTCGACCATAGCGTCGTTGTGTCGCGCGCTGTGCAAAACGTCTACGTCGCCGTGCTGGCGGTGGCGGCTATAATTACAGCCGAGCAAGCGAGCGTGTTACGTAATGCCGCACGCTCAACGCGGCGCAGCTACTCTCTCGCCGAGTATATAGCGTTCGACGAAGCGAGCGTTATCTTTAGCGCTTTTCGAATTATTCGACGATTAGTCGACGCGCGGAAAAAGCTGAATAATATAAGCGAACGAGTGCGTGTGTGTGGGTTTGTATGAGTGCTGCGTGGAAGAAGCGGAAAGAAAATGTCGCTGGCCGAGCAGAGAGAGAAACCGGCTGCGCGCGCTGTTGGGTCGTTGGAGAGTGAGGGAGAGAAGTTGAATTGCGAGCTGAGGATTGTTGTAGATGGGTAGTGAATGGGTTGGATAGGTAGATGAGGATGTTGAGGATGCGGTGGTGAAGGTGTAATGAGGGTTGGGAGGTTTGGAAACGAGTTATAGAGGATAAACGGAGGAAAAATGTAGCTGAGTGCGAGAGAAGAGCGAGCGGGGTTGCGTGTTTTTCGTCGGAAAAGTGGCTGTTTTTGCGCGGTTTTCGTAAGTGAGTAGGTGAATCATGCGCAGATTGACGTTCTTAATGCTTTGGTGGATAAGGTTTGAGCAAATTGTCGATTAGTCGATTGAAAAACAACTTTTTCGTTGAGATGGTTGTTTGCGCGGCGAGGAGTTTTTGTGGAATTCGTCGAAATTATAGCATTAAATATTACTAATGAGGCAAGATAAAGTATGCTCCGTAAATGTCGTATGTTTTTCAGTTATTTCATGTAGGTTCTAAGCGAATTTGTGTATAGTTTCGGCAGAAGAGCCATTTTACGGATCGGAGTCTGGAGATTCGACGTCCAGCGGGAATGCGTTTTCACAGAGTTTTTAGAAACATTATTATTAAATACGAATAATAAGACAGGGTATAGTATTCACAGCAACCACTGAATGTTATTTAGTTATTCCATATAGGCATCTAAGTAAATTTGTGTATAGTTTCGTCAGAAATGCTATTTCACGTATTGGAGTCTCGAGGCTCGACGTTATGTTTCAACATAGTTTTTCGAAAATTTATTATTAAATACGAGTAATAAGACAAGATATGCTATTCACAGCAACTACTGAATGT
>UXGD01001951.1:0-29728 GCA_900474315.1 Torymus auratus
TTATACGTTAATAATAATAAAAATACAATTTTAAACTTACATTACGAATTTTTTGGATCAAATTCGAAGTGAAGTTTTTACAGAAATTGAAATATCGCAATAATACCTGCACGGCAGCAATACCGTCACTTACCTATACCCCAAGTAACGAAGTGCTCTAATCAGTTACCTTTTTTATTTAAAATAGTTTAGTTTAATCAGTTCAATTTATCACTTTAATTTAATGAAGAAGTTATCAATCACAAATTCTATAAATTTATTATTAATCATTAGAAATAAAATTACGTTACAATCTAATTATATATAGGAAAATATTGTATATTATGAAGACATTTCTGATTTAGAATACTTTACTATTATTTTTCCATAAACATATTTCCACCAGGGAACTATGATAATTCTTTTGTTTTTACGCTCAATTTACAAAAAATGAGACAATATACAATTATTTTACTATAGATACTAGTCTGTTCGCATATAACCTTCTTTCTTCTTTTGATATACACTTCGAATACTGCAAAACCAATATTTACTTTAAAATATCATCTACGACATAGCCAATTATAAAACTCCCAAACTCTTTCCCCAACATAGGTTAACCCCGTAGCCCATCCTCTATAATCCCACCCTACTACTTCCACATATATACCCCTAATCCAGCAAACAAAGAGCCCACCCCGTCACCAAAAAAGAAGAATCGCATTTCACCGCGAATCAGCCATAAAATAAAGCCCGCGACTCTCTGGGAACCGGAGTATTTGGACGCGGTCCAGAGCACACGCGAGCGCGCGCTTATTTATATCTCTCTAAACTCTCTCTCTCACGCGCATGTGGGATGGATATAGTGCAAAACTTTTTGACGCGCCGCCTCTCGCTGTCAGGTGAGCCGGCAGTCCAGGCTCGGTGTCTCTCGAGAGCGCTGTCTACAGCGGTCGAGGAATCCGCGACGTACGTGGTTTCCGATCCGGAGGGCTTATTTACGCTGCGATGTTACAGTGGAGGAACGTGTAAAGTGTATATAAAAACACGTGTTTAGTGCGGGTGAGAATGCGCGCCGGGGATTCTATGCGACCGACTAGAAAATTGTGTCAAGGTTCGCGGTTTGTGATGCTGTTTTCCGCCGCGCGAGTAGTCTTTGTATAGTTTTCAGCTTTTGTTGAGGATGCATGAAATTACGATGTATATACCTAAGATAGGGGGAATTTTTTCGCTAGATTTATCGTTATTGCTTCTGAAAGTAAGATAAACACTTCACTCACCAGACGCGTACGAAAATAAACCCTATATTATATAGGTACTCCAAAACCAACAATATAGGACACCAATAGAAAAATCATCATCTTAACTATATACCACAAACGCCATCGACCACTACTATCTTATATATGTATACGACATCTCTCAGGCACAAACAATTCCATCTCGCTATAATACGCACGACACAGGAAATGCCGAGAAAAGCGTCGTCGGCGATCCGAGGACAACGACAGCGGCGTCTCCGCTAATTGCCACCTACGATATGTGCGCGGCTTATAAGACTGCCGCTGCCTCCTCCTCCTCCGCTTTCTTCGTCCACTCGATGCTGCTGCGGCACGCGTCGCGCATTAGACGAAATTGAATTTGCGGCCGGCAGTGCGCGACCGGCCAGTGCCATGGCTAGAACGACGACGATGATGAGTCGGTGGTGCTGCTGGTGCCTGTTGATGCTTGTGCTGGTTGGAGATTTTACCGCGGCACGTGAGTATCTTATATCGGTGTGACGAGCGGTTTCGGAGCAGGTGTCACAGTTTTAAAAGTGCGAAAGTGTACAGTTGTTGGGCTTTTTTGCGTATATGATTTTAGGCATGTGCATTGTTCATTATAGAAGTGGCGAACAACGGATGACCAAGTTGATCGTTAAAAATAAAGTGGCAATGGAGAATAAGGGAAAGAATTGTAAAAATTTTTTATTTTATTCATTTTGTCTGATGTGTATTATTGAATGGAATGAGAAAATCGAGAAAATAGAAATTGTGAGTTTCTTGACGAGGGTTGATTGAAATCGCTTTGAAAGGCAATAATCTTGCGAGTGAAACACTGCATGTCAAAACAAATTAAGTCCGCTAAGTTTAAAGACCGTTTAGAAGAAGCTTTGATAAAATGTGAGGTGTCACTTTAAAACGTTTCACACGAAGCGATTGTTCAATTTGTAGATAAATTGGAAAAATGGAAATAATTGTCAAGAGTAATTAAAAATAAATTATTTAATTTTCAAAATTAGTAAAGTGATAAACCTAAATTAACAATTATGTTTAGTGTTTGTAAAATTATCGAATTAAATGCGGAATATAAATAAAATGAGAAAAAATAGACAAAAGAACGTGTTAAACTTATACTGGCTTGTATTGTTTTCACAAAAAGCGCGTTTACATTGTTCAAAGGCTAATTTTAGTAAATCCGCAAAAAAAGAGGGGAAAAAATGATTTTTAACAAAAACGGCTAAATCCGGCGGAAATTGAGAAAGCAACAACGCGCGTGTATTTGTGTACGCTGGATTCAGTCGGTGTGAAGATACTTTTAGGTGGCGAACTACGCAATTAGCGATGACTAAAACTGCCACCCCCTACCTTTTGTCAGAGATGATTTGAATGAACTTCAATTTGCTGCGAGACGGTTATATTTAAATTTATCTTTACGACCTTAACGACGCCATTTGCATAATGAAACTAATAAATGTTATGTACTGAAGAACTAATAAAGAACTAAATCGGAAAGACAAAGTCAGTATTGGTGTGAAGATGTAAAAATTTGCTCTCACCATAACGACATTTATAGGAGAGATTAAGTTGTTGGCAAACGCCCAAAATATCTAATGAGGAATAACTAATGGTATCCAAATTCTCATTTCATTCTATTTTTAATCTTTGACGCTACAACTGTATCAATATTTGTAAATAATAATGTTTCTTGTATATTTTTGTATATACCCCATGAGGTTCAATATTATTGTAGCTGAATCGCATTCCCATAGAAATATCAAATACTTATAAATCTCATCCTTGTATATATAATTGCATAATATATGACATAATTTATACAAGCAAACAAAAATTTAACAAAAAATCGCAAGTATACTTTTATGTAATTAATATAAATGTATATCACATATGTCTGACAAAGCTTGGTCTCTACTACTGATAACAAGGGTCAATCTTCCCCACGACATTATTCTAAAGAATGCGTCTCAACGCTTCCTGCCTCATAACACAATCGAACCAATTGTTTTTTGAATCAGGTGGAAAAAAAAAAAATTCCCAACGAGCCGCCTTCATCTCTGCGCGTAATCCGCTATAACGAACTTCCTCATACAAACGAAAGCGCATTAAGTGGGCTTAATTCGAGTCAGTTGATATTAATTACAAGCATCGCGTATATACACGCGCGCGCGCGCGCTATATGTGAGGTCAAAGACAATATCCAGTAAATAAACGGCTTATATATACGCTTGTCCCTTTGTAGATTACACCGACGACTCGGACTACAACGACTTCGACTACTACAAGGATCTGCCGGAGAAGCCGGCCGCGTATCCGCCGGGCGATCCTCTGCAGGATGACTTCTACATGGTCAGCGAGGAGGCAGAGGAGAGGAACCGAAGAGTCGCGACGGGTGGAAGCGCCGAGGATGAGAACGCGGTTAGAGGAGCTGCATGCGCCGGCAAGGAGGCGGATAAGGCCGTGCCACCGCCGGTAACGTCATGTGATCTGCCCGAGAGTATTGGTTTGGTTTTGATTGTAGTTTTGGTGGTTGGTAGATGACCCTTGATAGGAATGGCTTTTTTACAGGATGGATATGTACACTCCTGTAGGGGGCAGATTGTTGTGTTATCGGTGGGAGTGCGCTCTGTTGTGCATGCTTATTTCTGCTGAGAAGGTTATCGAGTTCGATGAGTGTAAGCTCTTTTTAGGTACGATAACTCTAGCTGATTCGACCATACACCCGATTCGGCTACGTATACTATTTATCGGCTCTACCTTATGGGAAAGCGTAATAAAGCGTAACAAAAGATTTGAAAAATATGGATTATATTGTTTACAAGATCATTTATCTGAAAAGTGCATGTATTCGGTGTACACATTGTATGCACATTTAGCGAGATTCTTTATTATTTCATTTTCGTTAATTTGGTTTAAAAAAAATTAATAAATAAAAAAACTATTGTTGATTAATTCGGCCGATTTAAGTGGACATGACAAGGCGTAGTCAAAATGCTCTTTTTTATATTTTGTCTTGCTCAGAAGGCAATATCACTTCTGGTTCGTTCTTAATTTTCTTTTACTTAGCAGAAGATATACAAAATTTTCAATGTTGCAAAAGTTGATTTTCTCCACTAAAAAAAAATCAATAAGTATATTTATAATCTTTTCATTCAATCTTTTCATTATTTTCATCTTTTCATTCAACTTTAATTTACAAGGTTTCATTTTTTTCCTTGTTCAATTTCAGATGGTGGTAGCGATATAACAATTGGAAAAATTTCAAAACCTGCAAAGTTATAAGCAATTATTTATAAAATTCAGTCACAAATCTACAAACAATTGCTTATAACTTTGTAGGTTTTGAAAATTTTCCAATTTTTATATAGCTAGTTTCCCTAAAATTGAACAAGGAAAAAAAATGAGATATTGCAAATTAAAATTGAATGAAAAATAAAAAAGATTATAAATATACTTATTGAATTTCTGTTTAGTGGACAAAATCAACTTTTGCAACATTGAAAATTTTCCAACAAAAATTTTTTCCGTTATGGACTCCGTTATAACTCTTTTTCCTACGATATCAGTTTTCAGATTGGAATGTGTAAATGAATCTTTGTAAAAAATTTTTATAGCTTTAGGTGTAGTCCATATGAGTTACCTTAAAGTGATCGAATTAGCTACAGTTACCTTACATGCAACTTTATGAAGATTTTCTTGGAAGTCTTCGTAGAACTAGAGGAAAGATGATAAACTTCGGTACGACATGATAACCTTCTATAAGAGTTTTATTCGAATCGCGTGTGATTCTTTTTTTCAAGTAGTTTTATTTTCAAATAATCATTTTCTTCTTTAATCGACATTACTCATTTCGATCATTATTTCTTCAATTTCCCCTAACAATTTCGCAAATTCACTGCATTACCATCATCATTACAAACTCTTTCCACCCTGAATAAACCATTAAATCTCAATAAACCTTGTACTCAACAGCAGGGCAAATGGCCAACAGCGGAGCGCGTCTACCGCTACACGAAGCACCGCATCCCAGGCTACGACTACGACGAGCTCGACTTCCTCGAGGCGCGCAAGTACCACCGCTGCGACGATCGCTCGGTCTGGACGCACTGCCTCTGCCAGTTTACATGTCGCGAGCCCAATATTGTCGACTGCTACACACCCTGCACGAGTGGCTGCGAGTGCCGCGAGGACTACGTCTACGATCCGCGTGCCAAGCAGTGCGTTTATCCCGATCAGTGTCAGCCGGATGCTGATTATTTGTTGTATTGAGAGAGGGGGACTGACGATGGTATATTATTTTCATGTAAGAAAAAAAAATCGATCGGAATCGACTAAACACGCGTTAAATATATATTTATAGAATATACATTTTGTATCAAATACTTACTTTACTGGCCATAAGCTTCGCTATCCTCGTTATGTGCGGCACAAAGTCGGAGCTCAGGTTGTTGTTCTCCGTGCTACCCGACGCAGCATCACCGACGAATGCCCAACGATACCTGCCGTAATTTTTTCAAATTAATTTTCATGCTACTTCAATTCGACACTGTCGATCGACTTTTTATAAAATTGTACTCACATTTGGAATTGCGGTAGACGGTGAGCGGGTAATAGAAGTGCGAGATCCAGCAGCTTGGCGGCAGCGAGTTGCAGCTGTAGCCAGTGCGGATGTCCGTGCGCCTGGAGGCCGTTGCTCGCGTTCACCGCCCACGAGGAGTCCAGCGCCGATAGTAGCTTGATGTGCGAACTGCCGAGCGAAAATGTATAAAAAAGCGTTATTTTACATGCGACTAACGGTTATCACCAACCAACATGCTTTTACACCGAGTACTAGTACACTTATTTTGCATAGCTGTTAAGGTACTGAAAGACTGCAAGTGTGTTGTATTTCCTGTTAGTTCTTTTTTTTTCACATTGGATACATGGTTACTTTTTGGTATGTATTTGGTATGTACGTACTACGCGAGACTACTTACGACTTATTTTTTTCATTTTTGTAACGCATACACTATATTACTACTGTTTACTTTATACCTATCGCTACTTGGACTTTAAGCTTTGCAAGAGGTTTTTTTCCTCTTTTTTCTGTAACATGGAATAATGCGTAGGAAAAAAAGAGAGATAGAGAAGCGTACAATATGCTTTCTTATATGCGAAGTCTAGTGTAATGTAGTTATAAAATATACAGGCATGACGCATCGAAGAATGAAACATTTGTTTGTGAATTACCTGCTCTGACGACTGCCAGCCCAACACCAACCAACCATATCATGGTGGCACCAAAAATCCCATCAAATCGAAGATGCCAAAACAGAGCGAAAAAAACATCACATCATTAGGATATGTCGATTGTTAGTAGGAGACATTTGGACATGATTGTGTTTTATTATTTCTTTTTTTTTTTACAAGTGATTAAATTTTTATTGAATTGTACGCGGTTTATTAGTCGTTCATGACAGTAAAATATGATGGAATTGATGTACATCTAAAACTTATAAAGATTAATATTATGTATCTAAACTATATATAAATATGTTACAATTATAAAATACGTGTCTTAGTTTCAAGCCCGAAACAAATCTCTTTTTTTACATATGAAACAATGCTTATTTTTGTAGACATGTATTTTAGTTGAATTTAATTTAAAGTTAACATATCTAATTAAAATTCAAATAATGTTATTGTTAACTGTGCATTGTAAGTTACTTATAAACTCTTTTAATAATATTAAATAAACAGTGTATATACAGCAAAAAGTGTGTGAATTGTTTTTGTAGTTAGTATAAAGGAATTAAAAGGTGCAGTTTTGAAAATGGCGTGGGTGCTTTAGTTTTGTAAACAAGAATATTACATGTAAAATTACAAATTAGGCTGTTATATATTTACGAGGATTTTAACAACCAGAAAAATTTCTTTGTTAAAAAAAGTTTAATTCAGATAAGTACACTTAAAGTATTTTAGAATTACACTTCTCAAAATGATCAAAGAAGTTATTGTTAGTATCGACCACATTTAACCACTGGATAGACCACAGTTATTAGTAAAAGCATAACACACTTTACCTCATGGAAGTAATTATTAGAAAAAAAAACTTTGCAAAAACTCTGACAATGCACCTTTTTAATGTCCAGAAACAGTGCGCACATACATATAAGCATAAATAAAATTTTATAAGCGAAAACAAAATTCAGAGAAGCGGCGTTTATACCTGAATTCCTCGGTGTCGGTGGTTAGCTCCTGTTCTATGTGCAAGAAAACTTGGACCAGTTCGCTGACGATGACAGGCCATAGCGACGTGGCGTGCTGCGGCGAGACGCGAAGGAGGAGTACTCGGAAGCAGAGGAATACCTGTGCTTGCACCGAGGGCACTACTTGAGGTAAACGGAGACTTTCCGCTAGTCGTTCTGCGAGTAAAATATTGATTTAAGTATTTGAAGATATTTCAGAATTGTTATTTGCAGGAATTTTTAAAATTTACCTTGAATTTCCGGCATGTATTTATGATATTGGTCCATTTCACTGCAGAGAATAACAAAAGCTAATCGTTTCAGCAGTTGCGCCCTTTGTTCATACTCTTGCTCCTTCGATGAAAATATGCTAATGCTACTACTCTGGGCTAATGAAACCTTGGCTGAAATAGAAAATTAAACAATAATAATAAAATTAATGGTTTTTCCCATGAAATTTATTATAGTAATGAAATTTGAATCGATTACTCACTCAACAAGTCACGGAATGTCGTATTGTCATGTGTCATTAAATTGTCAATAATAGTTCTCCAGAAAGGTAAGCAAGCGGCGGTCATTTGGAAAAAGGCAGAGTCTAACAACAGATCCAAAACGTCTTTTCGCCATGCTTTACGAGTATAAGGATAACCAGAGAGCGAGCTCAAAAGCTGCGAGCAGGCAGTGAAAGAAGCAATATTTTTCGTTCTGTAAAAAATGTAAATACCATATTAGAGCTTGAAATCAACATTACCCTATTGTTTAACTAATATCATTAATGGTCATTGCACATAATAAAACTGTTTCAGTGTAATCAACGTAAAACCCGCTTTAACGCATCTTCCCTGAATCACACATATTCGAAGAAATTAATCACATTTAAAGAGACAATTTAAAGAGACAATAAAGCCTCTCTGTTTTTTCGGTGCGCAAATGAGATCATCTATTCAATTTTTGTTTTCTTCCAATAGATTCAGCCTTGACTTACGTGTGATTCTTCAAATAAGGAGTAACATTGTACATGAGGTTGGTCAGTAGCGTAGCCACGCGCTCCTTCTCCTGAGAGCCGTAGCTGACGTCGAGCAGGGGCGCGACTATCTCCGCGAGCACTGCCTGCGCTTGCACACTGTACGCCGAGTTTGGTGGTGTGCCAGGCATCACTGCAAGAAAAAAAAAAAAAAATAGAGACACGTTATTAGTTTACGAGGGTATTTTAATGACAATACAGTTAACAACGTTTCGTAAAATTAAAATCGGCGTACCAGTGCCAGCTTTTCCCTCTTTACCCTCGGATGATCCTTCCGACACATCCAATACGTCTTCGCGTACGGCGAGATTGCGCCGTAGCCAAGTCGTCTGCTCGAGGCACGCTCCGGCGATTTGGGAACACGACTCGACAAGCTGTAAAAGTACCGAGAAATGGAATTAGCGTTAATTAATGAAGCGTCAAGTCTGTCACTGATCTAAGCGGCGGCGTCGTTTTATAAGCGGTTTTATGACGGATTTTGATATTTGTCCAGATCTGCTGAGTTTGCTTACATAAAATCCAATATTCACGTTAATTTGATTACTTTGATTAAAATGGTAAATCTAATTACAAATACTTATTTTCAAAAAGCCGCCATAAAAACACATTCAAGCATCGTACCTTCGCACTAATATCCTGCAAATCCCTTATATCCTTCTTCTCCTGCATCGGCGGACACTTCTGCACATACTCATTTAAAATAGCCAACAACAAGAAAAGCGCCGGCGCCGTTAGCGAAAGCCCATCTTTTAGCAATCCTAGAAGCGAGGCCCATGACTCGACGAGCGTCTGCGACGTATTGCTTTGCATGTAGATGTAGAGCAGCTCCAACACCGACACCTCCAGGGAGAAGTCCTGCTTCACTCCGCTTGTCGGCGGCGGAGTTTTGATCACTTGGTGAACAGTTTGCACGAACGTATCGATTGGCATCACTCTAATCGCGCTCACTAATTGAACTAAGACCTGCTGGTTCGAACAGGCTTCTGGCAATATCTGGATAAGAAAATGTGAATTAGTATGCCGATGATGATTTTTAAACGTTAAGTAAGTATACGTGCGCGATTGGAATAATGGAAATGATTTAACGATGTTAAGTCAACCATAAGTTTATCAAGGAGTTTCTAAATACGGACATTATCTGAAGCTAAGAAAGCATACTATGAATTATAAAACAATCTACTTATAATTATAGTGAAGCATAGCAAAACATTAACTCTACATATTTTATAGTTCTCTGCATTTAAATTACGAATTAGAATCTCCTGAATAAATCAGTATTACACAATATTTTAATCATTCCAGGCTACCTTTTTAAAATTTGTTTATAATAAATTATTAACTGAATTGACTTTTTATATTAAGTTGTATTTTCATTAAAAAAGAAAGTTAAATATTAAAATCGTTCCGTACGAGCCACGCCGAATCACTCAAGCGCTACAGCTCTACCTCATTTTGCGTTATAAAAATAAAAAGTATAAGCAATTACCCTCTTTGAATTGACGGAGGGTTGACGCCTTTCGTGCCAAGCCACTGCCACTGCAGCTAAGAAATTCACACCGTGATGGAAGGATATGGGCGACAGGAGCTCTAGGAGCTGATGCTTTACTACCCGGGGGCTACCAACGACGCAAGTCGCCTGCTCGCTACAAATGCGCCACAACAAAAAAAATTAGTATTAGCCAAAACGAGTATACACAATTACACCTCATTAGCTGCTGTTAAATTGTTATTATTCGTTAATTGTCAAATTATGGGAAATAGCAATGCTGTTGCTATAGATCTTTCACCTCTTCATCAATTATACAAACGACAGTAATGCTGCACTTACTTATCCTTTGTCACGAGGACCGCCTGCCACAGTGCAGATAGCGAAGCAATGATTCTCGGCAGATGACTCAGAGCCATTCTCCTGGCATTGAGAAGCTGTTCATTCGTCGCGGTTTTATCCTTCGAGCCACCCTCAGTCGCTAGAGGTGTGGGTAAGAACACGTGTATCAGATTGTTAAAAATCTGCCCGGGATTCGCTCCTGGGACGCCGGTCTGTATCGCGCTGCTCGGCTGGCTGAACGAAAACACGATCTGCTGCGAACTGTCCAGAAGACAATAATGCAGCAAGAAGGTCAGCGCTTCCAGGTGCGTAACAGTATAATCAGCAGGCAGGCAGCACTCGACCATGCTTATATCCTCGGATTTGCGAGCCGAGAGTAGTGCATCCTCGTTAACGTAGTACGAGGCGAGTTGCTCGATGTTGCAGCACAGTTGGTGAATGACCGACGTCACGATTTGCGTGAGCGACGAACCCATAAAGGGCAGACTAGAGGTAACGAGGGTCGTCCAGTACTGATGCAGGTGCCTCATATGCTCGAGCTTCAACGCGCTCAGTATGCTCGCCAAGAACATGGGCTGCTGCGGGATAGGCGCGCCCGCGATGTATTTGAGGGTGTTCCCTGATAAACTGTGAGCGTTCTTTGAGGGACTCGTTGGCGTTGTTGGGGTAGCGCCGACTTCTTCGCCCTTCTGCGCGCCGCATTGGTGCTCCAACATTATTAAAGCTAACAACAATCTGAAACAAAAATCGCATGGTGTTAATAACCATATTCCGTATTATTTTTTTTTTACAATTCTGAGGCACTCAAGAGAATATTAACCTTAACAACTGCATTTGGAAGGCTTCTGTGTGGTCGCTCGCTCTGTATTTACATTTATTAACATCGTTCTCGGTGATGGGATCGTTGAACTGGACGATCTCCTCGGTAAAGGTGAACACCTCGTCGCTGTCCTTCTGTGCGTTTTTCATCGTTAAAACGCTCGAAACGAGGCAATGAAGCGCTACCTTCTGCACTTTGCACTTTGTTAATAAGTCTATGATATAACAGCTAAAGCCCTTGCCGGAATCGCGGACTATCGGTATCAGTTCAGAAAATATAAGCGTTAGTAATTCTGTACTTGCTAATTGAACCTGAAAAGAAAAATTATGTAATATTTAGTTATGTACTTTAAAAAAAGCACTAACAAAATTGTTAATTGAAGTATTTGTTTGAAATGAATTACAATGTATAATGAAAGATTTTCAAACAAACAATTCCTCAAATCAACGAAATCTTTCTAGCACAATGCGTAAAAATTCTCAACAAACTTGTCTATTGCCGGAAATCTCCTCTTGCGTCAGCCTCATCTGGCCGAGGTTCGGATAGTAGCTCCTGGCGAAGTAAAGGCACACGCTGAGCAGCAGCTCGAGGTACATGCTGCTGCGATAGGCCACCACGAATTCGGTGTTGGCCACGTCACCGTGGAAGTTCCTACCGAAAATGCTCTTGCGGTGGCGAGCGAGCAGCGTAAGCAGGGGAGTGCTGCGCGGATTATTGGCTACGCCGGTCGTCGCCGCAGCGCAAAGGAACATGCGAGCGTTGGTGAGAAGCTCGTTGCGCAGTATACGCAGCGCGTAGAGCGTACGCGTCGAGTCGTAGACACCGCAGTAGAGAAGCATATGTGAGTGCAGGTTGTGCACGCCTACGCCACCGCCACTGCTGGTGCTGCTGTTGCGCTTGATAGAACTGGCGTCCAGATGGATCGATTCGTCGTGCTGGGGAGGAATACGATGTGTAAGACAGAGAGATTGGATAAAAGTAGTTTTGGAAACAAAAAACCGTACACTTACAATTTTAGTTGGTTCTGGGGGTTCGCAGAGCTCTACGACCTTTTCCACTACATCATTGAGTACTTCTTCGACGACACTGATACCTCCACTCGAGTTGCTAAAGTACTCCTCAGCAGTAGTGCTGGTCTCTAGATCTGCCTCCTCGTCGCCCATTGTCCAGCTCGGTATCTCTGTGGTCGCTTCAAAGCTGCCCACCGCGTCGTTCACCTCGTAATTCGTACTGCTGAACTCGTTGTTCATACTATGATACTTTCCCTTTATTATTGTACCCGCGATCTCCCTCGCGCTGTTCGGCATCATAATCATCTCCTTTTTCGTCTTCTGCGAGGATTTGCTTCCAGCAACGATTTCCGGGCTACTCGAAGTCAGACTATTCGTGATCGAGTCCAGTGACGAGGAGCCCACCTCACCGTTCAGCTTCTTCACGTTTTCGCTCTTATCCTTGCTCGATTTGGCGGTGGCCGTGTTCGAGTCTACCGATTCGAACAGGCTCTCGTCCAAGCTACCCGTCGAGCCTTTATTAAATTCGGGTTTTTTGAATCTTCGCGCGTGCTTCAGTACGTCAGCGGCAGGGTGTCCCGATCCGCTCGGATTACTACTACTCTTCTTTGCTGCCGAATGCGTGTCATCTTCCACGTACGAATCGTTGCTATTCTCGTTACTATTCAACGACAGCGGATTGACAAATACGGATATTCTACGGTTGCCGGATATGCTAGCTGGGACCTCGAGTTCTCTCATCATTGTCTGATTTCTTTCAGTCACGTACTGCGCGCCCTTGTTGTCGCTCGTTAGGGTTGTCACGGCGAAGATCCGTTTCACCTTCACAGGATTGATCAGAGGCTTCTTCTTGCGACCGCCTCGTCGCCACTTTTTCTCATCGCTGCTCGGACGATCCTCTTGGCCGTTGCTGACGTGATAGATGACGTTACCGTCGACTGAGCTGATGGCGTAGATGTTGGCGGCGCCCTCGGCTTCGTCATGCGCACTCTCGCATTTTTCTTGGAGCGCAGCGGGATCGCTCTTCGTGAGAACGATGTTGCTGTGTTGGATGCTCACGTGAAGGACGCTCATGCGGCAGGTAGACGGATCGAGGAGCATCATCAATACCGGATTGACGACGCGCGATATGTCGTTGCGCACGAGCGAGTGCAGCAGCCAGGATTGAGCTTGGAGCTTGAGCGGCGAATTGTCGGCTAGTTGTAGATTATCTAATAGCTTAAGTAGCGATCTGTGGAAATTATTTCATAGTTATTAGTTTTTATGAAACGTGTTAATTTGAAGTCATAAAATTATTAAAAATTTGGAAAATTACACATAAACTATCAGTATAAAAGTTTGTTTTTCACAAGAATGTTAAAAATGAAAACAAGTATTTAAAAGATTTTGTCGACTTATTTATGAAAATTCTCAAAAACATTGCCCCCCTCAAACATTTAAAATAACTATCCCGATATAGCTTCGCTTACTCATCAGGAAGATCAATGTATTTTGAGCGCTAAAAAAACACGTATGATAGATGATTTTTTTTAGTACTGTCATTGGTCACAGCGTTTAATCTTATCGTAAAAATTTTCCAACTAACGCATAATTAAAGAGCGACATATAAAACTCAAATAAAAATATAAAAGAAGATGAGTAAACTCACTTATCAAAACCTCGTAAACTGCCTCTTAATCTCGGGTTAGCCTCGATGTCGCGCCCAAGATGCCATAGAGTGGCGAATCTGTTACACGACTCGATTCTCTTCTCAATGCTTTCAGACATAAGTGCCGAACCAATTACATCCTCGACTGCGTCGCAAGAATCATGCAATGCATGATGTAATTCGTGCAGAAGCTCAACACACCGGATCCTATACTTGTGCACGGGAAGTTCTCCTAGGTGATGCCATAACGAGTGAGCTAATATCTGCAACAATTAAAAGTAATAATCCCACCATTAGTCACGAATCGTTCGCGTAAAATCTTAGACAAAAGCTTTTTGATTATTAGGACAAGAAAAATAATTTTCTTTTATGAAACTTCATCTTCTGCTATGATCTTTTTATCAATATTCAGTGAAGCTTATTAGCATATTATGCAATAATTCGTATAAAATTTCATATGACATTATGGTTGCACAATTCACGATTAGCTTAAATTTTTTTTTATAAATTTAATTCAACTGTTACCTGAAAAACATTAGTATAACTCTTCAAATACGACATGTGCCACTGCTTCAGCAGCGGTACAATGACGACCGTCGTTACACCCTCGCCGTGCGTCTGACTGGCGGAGTCGCTGTGGGCCTTCGACAGGGCAATGAGGTCGAGCAACGTGGCGATGCTGGTGAGCTGAAGGGACGGCTGTTTACCCAACCAGCAGCCGCACACGATTAGCACCTTCAGCCACTCGGGCAATATGACCTTGCCTCGTGGCTCCTCTTCCTCCTGCATTCCATTGCCTGGCAGAAAGTACGTGGGGAAGGTGGACAGCTCGACGAGGAGACTCGAGGCGACTTTTAGGACTTCTTGCCAGTCGGATTGATCCACTGATTCGACATACATGTGAAGGATGTCTGAAGATAAGGAAAAAAAAATTATTTATATCTTTGGTAAAATTATTCAGTATTTTTCAAATTCAGTACAGAGATGTGTGAATGAAGAATTAAATACACGTGGCGGAGCGTTTTCTTACCCAACTGCTTCTCATCTGGCGAAGATAGCTCCTGATTGAAGAATCCAGAATCCTCCAGATTCAACTTTGATTTCAGTAACCGCTCGAGATGCCTAGTGCGTTCGTCAAAACTCTCTTTACAGGACGACACCCTCAAATTCTCAAACAACTCAGGCACGGATCTTTCGCGATCGAGCACCCGCCTCTCAATAAGCTTCACGTAAAACTGCTCGTAGAGGCGCAGGCACTTCTCTAGCATCGAATGTTGAATCTGCTGAGCGGGCGACGGTCCGCGATACAACGATATCGAAGAGCTTGCAGCTGAGTCGACGTTGCTACGTGCATCCGTTGTCACGTTGAGGCTTTGACTCGAGTAGTCGCTGGACTTGAGATCCTCCATGCTCTTGTTGCGACCGATGGATGTGGTGGATTTCGCGTCCTCGCTTACGACTACGGAAATGCTGTTACCATCAGATTGAATACTGTAGGCGTCCGTAAGCTTGGATGTGCTCTTGCCGGATTTGTTTTTCTTTGACTTTTTGTCGCTCTTCTTTGGCGCGCCGCTTGAGTTTGCTCGTCTCCTTGGACTGCAAAATATTAAGTTTTCATAATTTTGTTTTTTAATTTAATTTATAATAATATAAATAAAAGTAACTGAAAATTTTTCTTACCTGGGACTGCGATCAGAAAAAGAATTGTTCGCCGATTCGATATTAATCGGTTTGTTCAACTTGCTATCCGATTGACTCTTCTCAAGGGGAATCGCAGCGAGACCAGTGTCGGTAGACGCAGTTGTCCCGTCCGCTTTGATATCGACTTCCGACTTCTCCACGTTCGTATTTGCCGTCACGGCGGGCTGTACTTTCGATAAAATTTTTCCGCATAGCTGCAGGCTTTTGGTTATTTCGATGGGTGACAAGTAGTCTATGCGCCCAGACAACTTGTCTATGACGTTATGAAAGAGGCTGAAAATGGAAATGAGAAACAGAACTTATCATCCCGTGACATATTTTATATAATTGTGTTATGAAGTTTCTAGAGTTATGGATATGCCAACAAGTATATCATAGTAGAATTTTAATGTGATTATTCTTCTTTACTGTTCTTCGGCAAAAAAAAAGCCGTTAAATTTATGTACGACGTAATACCGCATACAGGGAGACAGCATGAATAAATTAACATACCAATCTTTGCTTCGAAAATGTTAAAAAATAGTGTTAGTCATGCGAAAAATGTGAACATTTAACTATGCAGTAAAAGCTAAATTTCAAAACTATAGGAAACGATTCTCAAACAAGAAATTATACACATTTTCATTTTAAATTGCAGCATTTAATCTAAAGATAATAACTTTATATACTAAACCGTTTCGTAACATACTTTTTATCTCACATCACGACATCCTACGAAATAGTTCCCGCCTAGTAATTAATACAAACTACACATTGGAATACTCGAACAGCGGGCAAGTACGCAAATGAACGCCAATTAGTACCGCCCTATTAACGACCATTACGCCTCAATCGTGAGATACCAAGAGAAGAAGCCTCGCATGACGTCATCGTTATTTTATTAACGAAATTACCTCGGTAAATGCTCGGATGGAGTGTCGATGAAGGCGTCGAGCGATACGGTGTCCAGGAGGAACTCCGTCAGCACGCATACCTCGCCGAGGTCGGGCATGCCACTGCCCACCTGTTTAATGAAGGACTCGTCCTTGTTGCTCATTGCGCTACGTCGTTGACGCGCGGATAGTTTGTTGTGACCGTAGTCCCGTTCGCAGGCTTTTTCAAAAAGGTAGCCACAGTGGATCCATACGTACTGAGGTTCCAGGGTGGAGAAGAGGAGGTTCACAGATTTTATCACCTCGTTCGACTTGGAATGCTTGCCCGATATGGAGCACGCGTTGTAAAATGTCCTGGAAGGTGGTGAAGAGTACACGTTTAGAATTTTATTGTTGATCGTGGTTTAATGGAATTTCGCATGGATTTAATATAATGCTATTAATACATAGTGTCAATCAAAAATAAATTTCAATTTGGATTCATTAACTTTTATTGATCGTCCGATTGTGAATTATTATAATTTTTTATAATAGTTATTTCAATTCTCTAAAGTGTATTTGTGCGACTGATACGGACGTAAGCGCTTGTCTCATAAAAATTGCAACGTTTAATACAGTTATACAGAGACCACCTATCGTAAAATCAATAACTGTCATAGTGATAAAGTAGACTGAAGTTAAATGAGAATTTAAAAGCGAGCCTCCAATCACGCTTACATATGGTTAAACCAGAATTTAAACGTCGTTTTTCTTCATTTCTCCGTGTCAATTCGTAAGATTTCATTAATTTTTTGCAAGCTATTATCTTTTTACAAATGTGTGCACAGATAAACATAAAAGACTATAAACTTTACCTATAAACTTCGTAAAGAATGTCATCGAGAATAACGGGTCCGATGTCGGGCTTATCTAGCAGCGAGACCAGAATTCTGTAGGGCTTCAGGTCCTGCGGTGCATCGATGCACACAGCCTTCAGCATCGACTTGATCGCCTCGATAAGCATGTCTTTGGAGTAAACATCGAAGTACTTGGCTGTGCTCTCGATCGTCTCGGGATCCGCCTTCTTTTTAAGAATAGACGTGTTTACCTCCGTACCCAGGAGCCACGCGAACAACCTCCTACGAAAACGAACATTCATGCAAACCATAAGTATACAAAAAATAATGATCCTCGACTTTTTTTTGCATAAAAGGTTAACGTACCTATTCAAACTCATGTCACGTCGCAAGATCGTCGTGAGTGCGGCTGTGAGTAAGTCGACCATATCCTTCCGTAGCAGCTGGCTGTTGTGCACGGGAAAACCGACGAGCAGTAAGTCCAGGGCGCTCCGTTGGACCAGCACGGAACTGTCCTGGACGCCGGCACACAGTGCCGAGACCTGTTTCAAATCGATTTGTGTTTTCGTGATTCGATTGTGTCATACGCTCGTTATGAGCGATAAGGATGAAGTAATGCATTGCGCGTAGTGCGCTCGGTCTCGAGATGGCGATTCCATATATTTTTTCTTGAATAACGCTTATACGTTACACTGACAGAAAAAAGAATATGAAAATTCCTATGTTGTCTGGTAAACTGAGCATACGTACTATAAACTAAAATTTTTCCCGTGTTACATAGTAATTTTTCCTATTTTCTCTGGTAATCTCTACCAGTTCACTGGCAAAAATTACTATGTAGTTTAGGAAAATTGAACATGGGGAAAATTTGGGTTTATAGTACATATGGTCAGTTTACCAGACAACATAGGAATTTCACATATTTTTTTCTGTCAGTGTACGTATTTTGCTGCATAAGGAAAATCTAATCTTATGGAGATTAGATAGATATTTAAAAAAAAAAAAAAAAGAAGTAGCCCGTATGGAAATAATAAATATAGGAAGCCGTACGAAACCGTAGAAAATCACAAGAAACTATAGGAAACCGTATGAAAGTGTTGGTTTTCGGACAAATTTTTTACGGTTTCGTGCGTTTTTATATGATTTATAAATTTTCTTCAATCCGTCTGTAAAAACTTAAACGTATAAGAAAGCAAAAGAAAACCTAAGAAAGCGTATAGAAACGTATATTTCCGTAAGTTTTAAAGAATCTTACCGATTTCCTACGTTTTCTTACGATTATGATACGGACTAATGCGGTTTTATATGTTTTCATACGTTTCATTACGATTCATAAATTTTTTTGCATATATAACACATTTTTTAATGGAAATAATAAATGTGAGAAACGGTACAAAATCGTACAAAAACGTATAAAATCGTAGAAAAACCGTAGGAATTAAACCTGTAAAATTGTCCGAAATTCAACACTTTTCTACGGTTTTATACGGTTTCTCACGGTTTCATATGGTTTATTACGATTCCCTACGTTTCTTTTTTCCGTACGGGAGGATTTTAAAATTTACGATTATTTGAATATATATATATATTTTTTTTTTTTTCGTGACCATTGGCTAAACAAGATTTCTGATTTTGTAAGTATTTCTTCAACAGTATTTCTTAAAACAGTGCAAAGAGACTTGAGGAGAATCATGTAGCAGTCTATTGATAGAGTAGCTTTAAATATGACTAAAATTTGGAATAAGTAAAAATAAGAGCTTTTAAAAATATTCTCTTTTTAACGGCATTCTATTCATATTAAGAATAAATATAAATCTCGAAATTGAATTTTGCCGAAAAGTGACGGCAAGATAACGTCTAATCTTTTATAACAGATACTAAAAATAGTTATCATAGCTTGCAAATACTATTGGCATGTATGATAAAAATTAATTGTTTCCTCCTGCACTGTAGATAAAATTATGAATCACATCTTATCTACAAAATCCTATTGAATAGCTGCGTTAAAACCGCGATGTACTAAGTCATATAAGGAGCTTCACTTTATTATTCAAATTTTTACAAATTATTTTTCTGCCTGGTTACTGCGGTCAGTGTTTATATTTATATGAAGTCTACAGAAAAAAACTGATAAGAGCACACTCTAAGAGTTGCTTTACAATGCTATCAGTGTAAACTGTATGATGAAATATTATACAAAGAGCATTTTGTGTAGTATAATTAATGATGTATACTTTACCATAATGTCCACATTTGTTCCCATTATGTACAGCTGATCTTCCATTGTTAATTTCTTGTTGAAATGTGATAAAGCAAATGTTACTGCTGGCAGTCGAATTCCGGAATTAGATGCTAAACAGTCCCACAGACATGCATAAAAGTGTTCTGGACCAACTCCTTCGCATACTTTTTCCAGCAGTGAGTTAGTCCTGTCGAAATATTCAGAACCATCATCCAAGCCAGGAAGAACACCGCTGAGAAAACCACTCAGACCTGGCCTCAGTCTTTCGCCAAGAGGAACAAAATGCGTTTCATAAACAGTCAAAAGCAATTGTCGCACATTCATTGCAGCATTACCCAGCAATGGAAATAGTCCTTTAAAAAATTCATGAATATTATAAAAATGATATTAAAAATAAATGTTAGCGTTATAAAATAATTAATAATAATTAGTAAGTGAAAGTGTTATCTATATCAATGTAGTAGATATATATAAATAAAATTTTGTTGCAGTTCAAATATTGAAAAATTATGTATTTATAATTGATGTTGTGACTGAAGTGAAATTGAAAAAATAACAAAATGAGAAAGTTCCAGAACAATGATAATTTATTATTCTTGATTTTCAGTAGCTGATAAATGAAATTAAATAAAACTTATGTATTATGTAACATTCTATTACCCAATAAAAACAAATTACAATTGTTCATTGTTTCAATTTTTTATCTAGCACAATAAATAAAGGCTTAATAAATAAAATAAATGCCTGCCATTATTTGAAACAATAGAGTTCTTTTATCTACGTTTAAAGTACTTAAACTGTTTCCAATAAAAAGAAAATCTTCAAATAAAAAAAGTAAAAAATAATTTTCTTTGAAAAAAGAATCAACATACCCGCACTATAAATGAATAGCTCATGACTTAATCTATTTGTGCCCATGCATTTAAATATAATGTCATAAGTTTCCAGAGCTTTAAGATGGACTCCCGATGGCAGAGCTGGATGCATGCATTGAGCAAGCCTTTTTGAAATCTTAATCCTCCTAGGGATTACTGGAAATTTCATATTACTCAAGAGTACTTTATTGAGCTTTCCCAGTGCAGATATTAAATCTGCCCATTCACTGGTATACTCAAAGTTCTTGAGGGCTTTGTCTACGGATGACACATAGCTGCAAAATAATATTTGATATTAAACAATTTCTGAACTATTTGTATTCATAAGTGTATATATATGACATTCCTGATAAAAGGGAAACTTTGTCTTTTGTGCATTGCATTGTATCACTACAAATAATCTTTATTGTTCTGACCTCTAAGCACGTGTGCTTGAAATTAACATGGAAAAGTAATTTTCAAATATTACTTTAGAATCAGCACAATAGAAAGAAAAGTGAAGTAAAAATGTTGTTTCTATTTTGGATATAAATATTTATAATTAGAAATTTCAGGCCTTAGAAAACCAATACAACACTTTATAAAAAGCTAAATAGAAAATGAGTTAAGAATAACCACAATCCATTAGAAACGTTATGAGTCATTTATACTAAATCTAAAATCATTGCTTAAAAGGATATAACTATAATTATTGCTAATTAGCACTAGACATTGATAGAATACTCAATTGTTGACTGCACTATATGTGCATAATGGATTTTCCCATGTTCTAAAAAGATACAAATAATATCTCCAATAAACATTATTGTTTAAAATAATATTGTGTCGCTACTGTGAAATAACGACAGCCTGTCAAAAATTAGAGAGGCTATTATGCTCTTATCTTTGATAAAATTTTCATCTGAAACAACATTTGTACAAGTAAACTTACATAACAGCATGTTTAATGTATTAAAAAATTAGAAAATCAAAAGGCCAATGCTCTCCATAGAGTAAACAAACAAAGCAACTAGACACAAGCATACTCCAAATGCATAATCCGCAATGTTTCCTCTTTACTTTACACCTACTACAAAAAAGACCTATCCCCATCATGAGCATCTCCAACTTACACTCGATACTTTGAGTCCTTCATTAGCTCATACTCCTCGAGAGCTATGGACCCCATCTTGACAGCTGTTCCTCGCACACCTCTTCACCAAAGGACAGCAGCTAATATCACTCACGGGTGCTGAGTTTGCTCTGTACCAGCATCCTTTGGCACCATCCAACAGCAGGAGCAGCTCCCTTCGTTGCCTGCACAGCTGACCTCATCAGCGTGCAGGGCAGCATATCCTGCAGCGCCAACACACGCTCCCGAAGGAGGACAATCACCACGCACACTCGCGGAAATAAAAGAAAAACTGCTCAGAAGAACAATGCGTCTTTGTGCAGCAGCGAAGTGAGACACGACGTAGAGTGTATGAAGTACTGTACTGCTTCGCTGGCACGCACACACACACAGGCACGCGGAGAGCAGCAGCAGCAGCAGTAGTCAATGTCAAAGTCGCTCTCTTCTCTCTCGCACGCGCATCACACACACAGCACGTTGTGGTGTGCTGCTGCTGTCCCTCCCGCGCGCGGCGCGCACTATAATACTCGATAACCGTAAAATCAGCAAAGCGAGCCGACCGTCGTTGACGCGCCGTTGCCGCCAACGCTATATAGGACACGCGCTCTACCCCGCTGCTCTCCGCGCGCACTAGCTCGCACGCGCGGGATTATCGTCTGGAAGTAATGAACCTATTTACCTAGCGCTGTTGACATTCGCTCGCACTCTCCCTCTTTTTTTGCATGATCTAGAAGCGCGTATACGTGTTATCCATAGTACGAATACGTACGTCGTAAGCGCGCGCTCAGCAACACACAATAAAGTCAACACCGCACGATGACGGGACTCGCTCCGTGCGAGTTCTACTCTAGCTGCGCGTCCGATGGATTTTTCGCGCAGGCAGCAGCAAGCAAGCTACTCCGCTCTCTCTCTGCCCTCTCTCTCTCTTTCTCTCTCCCCCCTCTCTCCCTCGCCCTTCTCTCTATATGTACCTAATAAATACACAGACGTGAAGGCGATGCAGGCTGCCCGCGTGTTTAGGAAGAAACTTGACGTGTATGTGACTGGCGACTGGCTAGGTATGTATGTTAAATCGCCCGAACATTCGGAGTTCGGACAATAGTTGTGTTGTGTTTGGATGAGGGCGATCAAGTTGGCAGAGCCGACGCTAGGGATCGACTCCGCTGTGGCCTGTGATGATCAGCTGATCAGCTGCAGCACTTTGCGGGGGAGGCGCGAGCTGCGGGACAGCTGTACCTACAATGTAATACCCGCGCGAAAGTGAAAAAAGGGATACTTTTTTGTCGACGGTTAATTTGCCGTGTTGCGCAAGCGATCGAGATTGATTACCAATGCCGTGAACGGTGGGTTCGGCAATTACTGGAAGTATTTTATATATAGATGAGGATGAAATGGGAGCGGAGCAGCAGTATAGGTAGCAGTAGTAGGCTGTAAGCTATTCTGATCTTTTGCAGCAATAGGCAATAGGAGATTAGCGAATTCGTAATTCGTAATAGAAATAAAAACTGCACAGAAAAAAAAAATTTTTGTCGTTACTTAATGTCTTTAGATTTTATAGGGGTTACTTTTTAATTGTGCTCCACAATTGAAAAAAAAAAAGAAAAAAAAAAGAAAAAAGACTGCTGATGCCGATTATTGGTAAAATTGCAATACTTCAAATCCGGCCAAGCTTGCTCAGCAACGTGTTAGTTGTCAAAAATCGGCGCTGCGATCTGTTCCCTCCATAGGGGGGAATAAGACATCCATTTGGCGGGCGCACCTCATCTTGATTTGCGCAGCAAGCAATAATTCCCTCGTTTTTACCATTTGTGCGCTAAAAGATGTAAAAAAATATTTCCCCTGAAAGCATTATAATTCATCGAATTCTTTTTCCGCGACAGCGACTCCCGTGCGTTACCTAGGCCTGTACGCGCAGAAACGTAAACAAGCACTAAAAAATAAGAACTAAGAACTCGGAAAGACGGACGAATTTGCAAGAAATAAACGGTGGCACCGGTGGCGCGCGCATCAGCGCATCTCTCCGAAGTGAGGAGCGAGTATAGCGACTGCGCGAGCGCCGAGGCCTCTAAGCCCGACCGAATTAAATACGAGAGGGAGAGAGAGAGAAACAAAGCAAATCGCCGTAACGAGCGAGATAGCGCTACCTATAACTTAGTGGTTACAGGCGCGTATATAACGGCAGAACCATTATCGCGTACTTAGCGAGAGCAGCTGCTGGTGTTTTCACTCGTTGCGGACCAGACAGTCAGGACTATTAGAAACGACCACAACCTCCTTGCTACTTTCGCGGAAAACTTTAGTGGCAGAAGTTTTGTAGCCAGCAAGGGAAAGGTATAAATCTTCCAGGGACGAGCGCAACTGCGACAACGACGCTACCGCACCTAACCTAAGAGAGCTGCCTGTAGAGTGTATAGCGGAGCAGCGTCAGCATATCAGCATCACCATCGCGGCGCAAAGAGACGGGAGGGCGCACCGAGGCGCCCGACGTGCATCGCCCACGGTGTATCCTCCGAGACGCGAGGCTGGTTCTGGTAATAACATTACCAGCAACAATAACAGCGGTAGCAGAAATAACAACGGTAACGCCATAAGCAACATGACGGACGTGGAGCTGCGCATGAACGTGGCCGCGCTGAAGCGCGTCGATCCCTACGTTACGGACATCCTCGAGACGGCGACTCACGTTGCCCTGTACATGTTCAATGGCGAGCTGAACGAGTGGGAGAAGACGGACATCGAGGGTGCGCTCTTTGTCTACTCCCGCATCGGCGAGCCCTACAATAGCATTCTCATTATGAACAGGTACAACGCATTTTGATGTATCCGATGGCTTCTTCTTTTATGCTTTGTTTGGGACTTGCCAATATATTGAAAAATGTTTTTGTGATAGGATTTGGAACTAGAAAATTGTATTCTGTTTTAATGAAATTTTTTTAATTATTTGTTCGATTGTATATTTTTTTTTACTTTTTTTGGGAATATTATTCAAAATGCATTGGTTGAATATCATATGTTTAGCAGCCACTGAATTTTGGTGATGAATATTTTGGTACAACTAGAAAAAATGAGGTTGTATGTAATGTATTGGATCAATCAGAGTTATGTAAACCCCTGCAAAGCTTACTCAAAAAGAGAAGGAAAAGTAGATAGTTGGAAATTGGTTGATTTGAAAAGTTAGGCATCTAACCTTAGAAATAAAAACAAGTGGTTCCTTTTAATTTTTAGTATGAATAAAAAGGAACTTTGATAGTGCATGAAAATATATATATATTTTTTTTTTCTTCAGATTGAACACTAATAACCAAGTTGAGCCAGTGACTCCAGGTCTTGATCTTCAATTGCAAGAACCATTTTTATTGTACAAAAACTCCAAGGGCAATATTTATGGCATTTGGTTTTATGAAAAAGAAGACTGCATTCGGATTTCTTCGACATTGAACAAACTGACCAAGGAGTCAGAAACTTCAAATAAGGTCACACCAAAGACTAAGAAGACTGTACCCAGAAAAACTAACAATGTTGACATCTTCAGCATGTTGAGCAAAGCTCAGGAAGATTTCAATTCTAATAAAAGTACCAGTTCTGTCACTACAGAGAAAAGTAAGTCTCCAATGAGCAATGCTATTGGAGAATTGTCTGGAGCTATATCACAAATAGCTATGGCATCAGATGTTACATCAAAGAGTGTTATGGACTTTTTTGCAAAAGCCAAAGTTAACACTGGTCATTTCAAACCTGGTGACCAACCTCAGCCTGTTAGCGAAAGCAAACCTTTATTGGCTCGTTTGATGTCTCACCCAGCAGCACATACTGTAGAGCATATTGAAAAACAACAGAGATCTATAACGCCAGTTCAGCCACAATCTTCATCTCAGTCACAATCTGGAATGATGCCTATGAATAATCAAAGGTAAGAATATTGAATTTTTAGAAAATTTAGAATGAATTATTTTATTTAATAGCTTATTGATTTCTTAACCTTTAAATTATTGTTATTTTGCAAATAAAATAATTCATATTTTATTTTCAGTAATGAAAATTCTATAATAACAAAACTCAGAAATAAATTGCCACCACAAACCAATGCAAATACGTCTGCATCAAAACGCATGTCTGGTCAAGAATATTCATCTACACTCAATTCGTCAGCTATGACTGCTTCAGAAATGAATTCTGAAGAAACAAATAGTTCCTCAAGCTTCCTTAGGATACAATCACCAGGGGCTAATAATTCAAACAATTTAATCAATCAGCACAAAAATAGTGCAAATGTATCCAATTTTGTTGATGCATATGAATCTCTTCCTAAACAAAGCCACTCTATGTCTCACAATTCAGTTCCATTTGATACTTTGTTCCAACAACACACTTCAACGGTGAGTTACATAAAAAGGCTTTCAGTTAAATAATTAAATTAAGTGCATTAAACCAAAATATATTGGTGCTATGTTTATATTTTATTATTAACTTAGTAATTTTTATTATTACAATAAATACATCTATGAATAAGTATTTTATACCACTCTAACCTAAAAATCGTAACTTTGACATGATTTTTAAGCTCTCATGGTATAAAATACTGTATGAACTCGTGTGTAAGGGGATTTTTATCGCATTCGACTTTTCTCACTCGCTTCGCTCGTGCGAAAAACGTCTCCTGCGGTAAGTAATCATCTTCCACACCAGTGTCATAATGTACTATTTTTGTTGATTGTGATATAATTTGCTAATTACTAGTAAAGTGTAATTTATAACTCTGAGAATAAAAATACATTGTGTAAGTTTCAACGTAATAATAGCAACATTTACTATACTCAAAATAAAAAAATCTATCAAATATTTCAAAATATTACAGTAGCATCTAACCTGTTGATATTCAAATTATTTTTTCTGTGAATGCTTTAATGTAATAATCACGATTATTATGTTCAATTTTCTAGTCCAACATATGTGACGACTTGATGACACCGCAGCTCACAGCGAAATCTTCGGGACTGTCGTCGTCTGGCACAGCGCCAGCTCTGATTCCGCCGGGCATGTTCGCGGCGACGAGTCCCGCGGAACCGCTGCATCGACCAGTGGAGCCACTTACAAGGAATCAGCTATTACAGGCGTTCAATTATCTGCTACGCACAGATCCGGAATTCGTCAACAAATTGCACGAGGCGTACGTCAAGTCCTTTAGTGAGATACTATCCTAGGCTCGCGCGAAACTCGACGAGGATAATTAGGACGACCCACGGCTTTAGTTTTCTTCTTCTCCTTTATTATTATATTTTTTTTAATTAAGTAAGCGTTGTCTCTACGATACCTGTGTAAAAAGTTTCACGAACGACTGATCGAGTATATAACGCGAGCGTTGTAATATGTAATATTGTAGCATTCCTGTTGTGATTGCTGATCGTGTGCTGGTAGGCGCGCGCATGTGTGTGACAATTTTACGCTCACGATTATATATAATGTTATATTGTACATGTATGACCAGCCCTCGAAGAGTGCGCGATAAAGTGTGGGCAAAAACAAATTATTTGCAGACTTAACGAATCCCGCAGCTGACCGACGAGTTGGGAGCGAAGTAAAGGAAAAAGAAATTTCTTTGCGAATGAGTCCTGCACTTTAGATTTTATTCTGAAAATAAATAAATGCTATTGCATTTTTACGAGCGTTCTGTATATTATTTTCGCTCCGACTCTTCGGTCGCAGCCGCGAATCTTCAGAGATAAAGAGCCGCGTACTTGAAGCAGTATTTTTATATTCTGATACTTGAGAGAAAAATGCGAAGTGTTTAAAACTCAAAGCTAAAGTTACAAAAGAGCAAGTGCAAATATACAACAAACAAAAAATGAAAGACTATTCGGTAAAAACGCAGCGCGGCGACCTAGATATATACATATGAGAGGGCTAGCGAAAAGAAGGAGAGAGAGAGACAGAAAGAAAAAGAAAGTGATTTTATAGAAAAACTGTGATGCCAAAGCGATATGTGAAAAGGAGAAAAACTTTTTTTCAATTGCGGTGCTTCAGAGAGATTGACGCTGTACTTACTGAATGCGTAGTACGACCAGAACGACTCATTTTACGGAGTAATGACGCGTAGCCCTGTTTCCTCTTTGCGTTGAGAAAAAAAAAATAAAAGAAAAACGTACGGATTATACATGTTCCGGGTGTTGGCGTGCTGCGGTGTGTATGTTCGAAGTGTTAAAAACTTCCAGAGAAACTAAGCAAGCGAGAGCGAACAAACAAACAAATATACAAACAAAAACAAAAATCCGCTACAATTGTGTTGGCAAGATAATAAATAAAAGAATACCAGAATTTTGCAAAAATCTTTTGTTTGTATTTTTTTTCCTTTTTTTTATAATCGTGTATTTTTTTTCTTCAGTCGGACTTCTCGAACTCATAGTCCTCAGCTCGAGCAAGACCATTTTACATTGTCATGTTATACAATCTGCAGTAACGATATTACAATAATCCATATCGTCGGTTAATGCATATATATATATATAATCTATAATAGTAATTATATCGTATTATCACAATATCATAACGTTTTTTTTTTTTTTGTTTTATTTAATGGAATACGATTTAGGGTGTGTGTGTTCTGTGTTCGTGCTCTAGGCACTTGTTCTACATTTACATATATAATATATATTTATTTATATAAATTTACTTTTTTTCAGCACGTTTTACTACTAACAATAAAGTAACATAAATAATGGCGGTAATGCGCTGCACTTCCTCGAAGGCAGACAATAAATTAACGTGAGCACTTCCGTGAAGTCGATGAAAAAATCTGTCGGCTATCGATTAATATTTATCGTGTATTCTAAAATTTTAAACTCATTTTTAGATCATTACAACATTTAAAATGTTTCTCTTTTCTGAAAGAAAAGTTACAGATCTTCAATATATCACGTTGAAAAATAAGAAAGAAAGGGGGAAGGGGGGGATGTATCGATAATTCGCTGACTTTATCATCGGCTCGAATTCACACTCGGAAAGATAAAAGAAATTAACTAGAATCACGCGTAACGCTGTTACATGCATCTCATTACGCGCTCAACTCTGTCACTTTTATTTAACGCCTTCTTTGCTTTATATATTTACAATTTTTATTTCCTTACATAAGAAAGCAATGGTTCGTTCGTTCTCAACGCACGCACGCATCGTCCGCACTCACACATCCACACACAATATAATTGAGACTTCGTGATGTAACGTTCTCATATAATGCTCTTTACAAATCTACAAATGTAACGTCTTTTTTTTTATCATTTCTTACTCTTCAAAAACGTAAAGAACTTGATATATATATCGCGTTCTACACGTATATATTTATATATCTATATAGCAAACTTATAATTATACACAAGTGTAATGTACATAATGTCGTTGTGTTCCTTCGAAAAAAAAAATTCACAGCCGTATGGAACCAAGTGAGGCTCGCTCTATAGATTTATTTCCAGGGTGCGAGGACATCGGAAAATCGTCTACACACAGGCGTTCAAATCTTACGTAAATTTTGACGTGAGGGGGAGGGGTGGATAGATCAAGAAAGAAAAAAAAAATAAATACCGTCGGCGCTGAAACCTTGGTGTCGCGGAACCTCAACTCTACATCCATAAATGCCACTGCTCTTTTTTTTTTGTTTTTTCGTTCGCATACTCGAACGAGTCCTTTTCTTTTGTTAGTCATATATAAGATATACGCGTATCAACTACATAGAAAGTTTAGAAAATTTTTTATAGTTTATATCCGTTATAAGGCGAGGGCGCACGCGCGCGGCGTGCTTACTACAACCCGTCTTTATCTACACTGGATTCTGCGAATATTGAGACTCACGTTACGTATATTATCCGTGTATTACACGAATTTTCACATTCGAAAAATGACGATACAAATAGTTATATAAGTATACTACAGGGTGTATACAAAACGTGTCTCGGAATCGTTATTATATACTTATATATAGAAAATGAAAAATCTCGTCGCTCGACAGCTCTTTAGAAGACCGCTCTGTTAACTGACTAGAAACTGAAGAGCTTTTCCAAAAGTGTTTACTTCCTTTCTTCCTTCTTTTTGTTTGTTATATTTTGCAGCCGTTATGTATTATGTAACATCGAAATTATCGTTGTTTCAAGTTTTCTTTTTGAGTAAAACCTCGAGATAACGTCGCGAAGATAAAGGCGGAGAGCGCCTTGCTTATAAGCGAGTGTACGTACAACGAAACTGAGTGTTACCAAAGACGAGATTCGCGCACGCGATATATATATATATATAT
>UXGD01001952.1:0-29728 GCA_900474315.1 Torymus auratus
ACTTTTTGATACGACGTGTGGAAAGTTCGATTTCGAGCATACGCTTTTTGCCAAGCGTGTGGGAAATCGAACTTCCCGCACGGAGTGTCGAAAAGCTTTTAACACACATTTTACAAATAATCGATAGATAAAATTATTATTCTTTGTTAATTGCTACTCCGAGTTGATAAATTATAGGGCTTCCGTCAATAAATAAAAATATTTTATTGTTAATTATCTTCATGATCCTATTTTATAATACATTATTTCATGTAATTATTTGCGCTATACATATTGGAATGATTTCCAAAACAGATAAGGGCTTAATTTTATCTATACATCATAAGTGTATATCTATACATCATAAGTGTATATTATATATTGCTTAATGCTTTTGGTGCGTAATTAATATCGGAAAACGCATTAGACACGCAACGGAAGGAAATTAATCGCTCGTCAAGTTGCGCACACGATCGATACATGCCCATTCTCGCCCTTCTTTGAAGCATATATGTTGCTGTACGCATAACAATTACGGCGATCGATACGGCAATCTCCAAAAACATTTGAGCTTGTAGTTTAACCATATAGATACGAAGTATAGACGTCCAGAGACTGATTATCTTAACGAAGTATTTATAATTGATAAGATAATAATATGAACGAAAATGTTTTCATTTATTTTTATCATTGTAAACAGAAAAAAGCAATTAAATTTTCTTGTATTAAAAACAAAGGTGAAGATATATACTTTCCTATTTTGAGCTTGCACTTATTTTAAACGCGATGATTTTGCGAACATATGGTAAGCGAGTTTACCCTTTATAATTCCGTACACACAATATAGTCTACTGCGGGATCAAGAGTTTGTGCAGAATAACTTCGACACGTAACGCCAGAAATATGTATGAAATATCTGCCTCCCGTTTGATGTTTTATTTTTTGTTAGCAACATGTGTACCAACAGTTTTACTATCGTATAAAAATTAACTTATTTGAATCTCATTTTTAAATGACACAATTAGTCGCTTCACCAGAGTCGAGACAATACAATATTTAAACACAATATCGAAATTGGTCTTTAAAAATACTAAAATTTTACATCTTATTATCTTACTATTGACAAATACACTCTTGTCTTGTATTTATTTATATACTTAATGGAAAGTTTTAAATTCTATATTGTTTTATTTTCTTGACTTTGAGGCTCTCGTGGGAATCTTGGATCTTTTTGTTTACTGTATATCTAAGGAGAAATAAGTAAACTATACTTTCGTTCAGTCTTGTGTATACGTTATAGGTCAATTGACTTCTCTCGCGCAGAAATATTTTTCACACGACCGTTATGACTTTCAGTGCATTTGTGACAAGTGTTGAAACATTGTGAATATAATAGGTAAAAAACAAAGAAAAATGTTATGCATTTAACTAAAAACTAATCAATTCAGTTAGCTTTTCAGTACCCGTACCGTGGTTAAATATAACTTTATTACGGGAGCGCCATTAAATAATTTTTACTGTTAAATACAATGGGTGTAATCCGGTTAAGCCTGCATAGAAAGGTGAGAAATGAATGAATCGACAATACTTATCTATAATGAAGCTATTAAACTTTTTCAGACTACTGTTCTTTTCTAAGTTTTCTGGAATAGATCTCAAAGAAATAATAATATATCTATAAAATATCCATTGATGGTGTCAGTTAACTAGCTTCTTAAAGAAAATGTATGCGGAGAGTGTATTTTCCGATAAGAAAAGTCGTGGCAAAAGTAAAGTTTTAAGCCGCTGTAAAATGTTACAAGAATATTAAAGTGAGTCCTAATAAAGATTTCACTCCTTTTATAAAAATTTATAATGATTTATTTAAACTTTAACGACATCGCAGTATATTTCCTCCCATAATTCGAAATCTTGTATTATAACCGTTAAATTCAAATGTAAATTTCAACAAACAATGCGTTTGCTTAAAAAAGGAAAAAAAAATTGATTTACCATTGATCAAATCTCTTTTTGTTCCTTCTCGCAGCTAATTGTCGAAATTTTCGTTTATACAATTAAAAACAGCTAATTAAAACGGTTAATTAAAAAAATTAATTGAAAAAAATAGATCATTCCTCAATTCATATCTTTTAAAACCATAATTCCAAACCTTCAATGGAAAAATTTCAATCCTAATCCCCTATCGCTATTTAATTTTTAATCAAGATAAACCTACGTCGACCCCGATCCTAATAACTCATATAAAATCGCCCGATAATATAAATCATCACGATACTCATCGCCCCGATATCATCCTCATATAATATCCAATCCTTATCGCTCCCTTATCTCGCATCCCACAATTAGGCAATGGCAGCTCTTTTACACCTCCAATAAAATTAATCCGAGAATACAATGGGAATTTCGGCTCATATTTTCTCTCGCGCCCAACTTTGCCTCAATATTTTACCGGGCAACTCTTCCGCACCCACCCTAAATCACCATCCTTTCCTCAACTCGTATCAAACTACCCCCACCCCTTATATTCACATACACGTATACACAGACACAGCTCTCGCTATTCAAACATGCCCCAAAATACAGCGGGCGCGAATTGGGACGTCGATCCCCTCCTTCCGCTTCCGCGTGTGTGGGGGGGGCACACAGCTGGAAATCAAGGGTGCGATCGTAGGCATCAGAGGGAGAAGGGCGCGAGCGAGAGAGAGAGAGAGCGAGATCGCTGCACCCCGAGTTGAGCGAGAGCACGAGGCGCGCGCGCGCTCTTCTATCGACCGGGCGCGCGGGCGCGCGTGGGGCTCGCTCGCTCTCCTCGGCGAAAATCCGGCTAGTCCTAAAGTGCGCCAGGACGGGCGCGCGCCGCCCCCGCGCACGCTGCCTCCTTCTATAAAGCTTATAATACACACGAGAGTGTCTATAAGAAAAACTCTTTTTTGTGTGTGTGTCTTATCCCTCATAGGGGTGAGATTATAAACTCTGTGTTTGCGCGTATACGCGAGAGTGAGAGATAATGATACACGTGGGCGCTAGGATGTCTCGATAAGCCTGCGTCGTGCGGGTGCGCGCGGGGCGGTGAAACTGAGCTTTATCGGGGGCGAAGGTGACATTGGCCGCGAGAGCTTTGCGCACATGTGTGTGCGCGTATATATTCGTAATGTGTAAGTACAGAGTGCAGAGGAGAGAGAGGCGATAACGAGAAACGGCGAATTTCACGGATGTTGTCGAGTGGCGGTGACTGCTGAATGGCTCTGCTGCAGCCGCTGTTATTTTTTTCCTCTACTCTTGCTCTCCCGCCACACACACGCACGCACGCGCGCCTTTATAGAGGAGGGGGCGACACGACGACGACGTAGCCGCCGTGAAATTTCAGCAGCAGCAGCAGCCGCACATAGGCAGATGATGCGTTATTGCGGGGCGATGGGGAGCCGCGGAGCTGCGCCGCCTCGCACCGAGTAAGCACCACAACAGTCGTATTATATGTGTGCACTCATTGTTTAGCAGCGTGCGAGAGAGACTCTGCAGTGTGTATTATTGTTTTACATTTTTTTTTGCGGTTGGTTTGTTGGTTTTGGAGAGTAATATACAGTGCAGTGGATCTGGATGGACGGAGAGCTTTTTGAGATACTTTCAAGAGCTTGAAAGGTTTGATTTTATTCTTCTTCTTTTTTTCCTTAATTAAGTCTGGATGTATAAGTGTAGTTTTATTTTAAATTGGCGCTGGTCTGCTTTGTTAATTCGCGAGGCGCACGACGGTGTTTTAATTTTAATTCGATGCGGGTGTATCGAGCGCGTATAGCTCGTTTTTTTTTTATAGAGGGCATAAAGAGAGACGAATCTATATTTTGACATCTTTATCGATGTGTATAAAGATTTATTTTTTGTTAGTTTGGAACGTTCGTCGCTATATATTCAAAAGTAGTACATGGTGAGATTTTTATTTACTTTTATTGCGAGGGGCGTTTTAAAATCCGTTTTATGAATCGCAAAGTTCTGCCCGCTGTGTAATGAAAACGAAACGATAAATTAAAGACTGGCCAGTGTGCAGGATTGTGTACGCGAGTCGGTGCACAATTTTACGCGTATTTGCACGCTGAAGCTCACTTAAAACATCGGCTGAATGTGCGGAATTTCCGATAGGTTCATAGCGAAGGAACGAGGTAAAAAATTTTAAATAGAGGTGTATTTATAAAACTGCATTTTTCGGATGACGTGACTTGCTTTCAATAGCACGTGGATCAGTGAAAAAACGTAATTCTATATATTGTGCTTCGTGAGATGTTTCGGAAAAAGCATTACGTATAGATATCCGTGAATCGAATTGGTTTATAAAAGAAATTATTCAATTTATTTAGTACGTCTGTGTTTAAAATGATTAAATAAGTGAATCTGTTTCACATTGTTTGAAATGGGAGCATCTCTTTGATTTCTTAGTATACGATATATTAAGAGATATCGCGTAGGAAATTCCAAAATGATAAGGATGATGGCCTATTCATAGAAATCAATATCTGAATTACCGAATATCATGTATCAGTTATTCACATACATCCGGTATCATCTTTTGGATAAAATATTTTCAAATACTATTACGTGATGGATCGAGTTTTAAATAATCCGAATGAAAGCAGATATCCGTTACGAGTTCAATTTTAAAATTGGGTCTGATAAATTATTTTCATCGATTAAAAATTTAAATTCACTTGTAACCAGAAATACGATTGAATGAGTGCAGAATTTAAATTTTTAGAATTTTATGTTTAAACATTTTGAACACTATATATGTAATTGCATAAAAATAAGGAGAAAGTAAATAAATATTGTTTCAAAAAGTATGCTTGGGAGCTTGTTCTTCATTATCATTGTTTTATTATCGAGTGAATCCGAATTGCAGGAAAAGATATGCGGTTATACATTATTCTATTATTACACTTTTTATAATTCAATTAAATTTCACTTATTAAATTTGAGCATTTCGTTAAAATAACAATGGAGTCATGCCCAACAGTAATAAAAATCCAATAAATTAGCCGCATATCTGAATAAATTGTGTGCTTTTTTCGTTAAATTTATAACAGCTGAAATAGGATTTTAAATTGAATTAGTACGAATACCGCAGTTATCTCATCTTGTCATAAATTCTATGCAAAACATTGCAATAAAAGTAGAAGTTCCAAGTTTTTCCATCGATGCAGGTTCCGGGAGAGATAAGGATTTCTTTGCAAATTGTGTTTCCAAATTGATTTTAGAATTGTGCGAATTTCATTCCCTAATGAGATCATCTCGACCCGCATAATTAATAGACAAAGTGGGGAAATACAATTATTAAAAGGTGAGGTTTAGAACATTTCAATTACGTTTCAAAGCTAATGCGACCGGCGTATGATTAATTTGATTCCCAAATACAATCGATTGGTTCATTAGTATATAGTAAAGCGGATAGATATTATACGATACAATATTGCTATCAATGAAGTACCCTTACTTCAATTCAAATATAATTCAATCGCCAGTACAAATAAAATTATTATTTATTTCAATTAAAATCAGTTATTATTATTATTATTAGTTATTATTATTATCAGCTATTATTATCCGTTATTATTATTTCAATTAAAATCAGTCAATTTCCTAACAGTAACATTGATTTATAAATATTGAATCACACAACTCTCATTTCTAAGCCGTAAATAAAAGTGTTACACTCAAAACATACCTTTATCGCTCGTTTATATTACTTTTACGATATATGTATATTTGTAAAACATAACTTTCTACTTAAATATGAAAACACGCGACAGCTTAGTCGTCTTTTCTCCTTTTCCTTTTTTTTCCCAGACTTAGGCTCCCTTTAGCAAGAAAACTGCCTCGGCTGCGGCTTATAAACTTCTTATCGAGCAAGTGTCAGTTTTTTTTCTAGCACCCTCGCCTCAAGTGCATGTTGTCTTTACGGGTAAAGAAAGTATTAAAAGTGGGCTAGGGTAAGCAAAAAAGAAATTCCCCGCCACGCGTGCGACGACAATCCCACTTTTCTTCCGTCCCGTATATTACACACGCGAGGGAAAATTCTTCCCCCATTTTTTTTTTGCGCAGTCGTAGTCATATATTCCGCATTAAGATTTATGGCTATAACGTAATCTCGGAAATGAAACCTCAATTCAATTTCATGATTAAATAGATATACGCGCTTATCAAATTGAGAATCATCTTTTTATAGAATAATAATAAGGAAATTAAAGCTCGACAGAAAACTAGAAAAATATAATCATCCTATAATCCAACCCTGCACGCAAGACATTACGAGAAATCTAATAAAGCTCGGATCCCACGTGCATTGAGAGCCCTCAAGAATGGATTTCTTTCGTCGCGCCGTTATATTGTCGTTTCGTGAGCTGCGCGGCCGCGTAAAATCAGAATGGAAAATCTCGCTACGTAAGTAAAAGTGAGACACGCGCGCGTGCGCGTATATATGCATGCCGCGCGTATATATAACACGCGACGTTGACGACGCTTGTAGCCCTTAAAAATTCGACCCTTCGCTGCGGTCGCTCGCCTCACTTCGTTGCTCTCGTCATTATAAAGATAAAGGAAAAACATCGGCCTCTTTCTGGAACGCGAGTCGAGAGAGAATTAATATGCGTAAACAATCGTGGGTGAGTTTATAATATCTCGGTTATCGCTCGGTAATATAAGATGCAAGCTCGCGATTGAATTATAAGTATATATAAAGAAAACCACGAAAACACGCGATAAATCGGAGCGAAGTAGGTGTATAGGCGTCAGTCTACAAGTGAACGCGGTCCGCGATCTACATACTTTATTATTGTTTACTGTATGCGCGCGCGCGGCACTTTATCTACGCATATATACGAGGACGAGAACTGCATATATTTGCCTAGAATCTGAGATCCTTATCTGTAGCTCGCCGCGTCTATTTTGCCTTTGATTTTCCAATTAAGCCTGAAGTGCACGCGGGTGAAATTCAATTTTTCACGAGCGATGATGAATGGCACAGTCGCGCAAACAGCTTTTTAATCAGCGACTTGCGCGACAGAGAGAAAAATGAGCTTCGCTTCCGGTAAACGTGGTGCGAACGAGGCAAAGTTGTTTGTATGTATTATATAGTGTGTGTATATATGTATTGTGTAGGTGTGTGTGTATATAAAGCTCGAGCTGTTTTGTTCCAGCTAAAGATTCACAAAGGACGGCCAGATGAGGACGATCAAATGGCGAAAATGCCGTTTGAAGCTGGCGGCCCGAAAGGAGGCCTGCGACTGAGACGATGGCTAATTGGATTACTTATCTTTCTCTTGGCGTCTTTGTTGGCGATCAACAGCTTCACAATCGGTCACTTTCGCATCGCGCCGCTCGGCAGTGCCGCCAACCAAGGTTCGGCACTTGACATTTTACTTTTCATTGCGTCGCGGTTCGTTGAGATCAGTATTGCTGTATTAATATAGTGACTCAAATTATCTGATAGGAGTGAGGAGCAATAAGCAATGGATTGGGTGTGCCAAGTTCATTGATATTTGGCTTGTTATTTGGAAATGTAAATACTGACTTTTGAAGCAATTTATTGGACTAAAATCATTCGATTAATGTTTAAAATGAATCAATTCAATAATAGTTTTAAATGAAATAACGGAAGAAACATATTCTTTTAAGAAAATTAATTTAATTTCAAAATATTATAAAATAACAGATGATAATTAAGGGGGTCTGTTATATAGTGGCTTCTGAGGCCAAAATCAGCTAAAAAACAAAGAATAATGTAGGTCTAAGATCGCCTTAAAACTGCAGTATGATATATGTTTTTTATTTAACCAAGTTTTGGTGCATCTTGGGTGTACAAAAGGGCGCCGCACTATACTTTACTAGACTAGCACTGATTTATCGGTGGACGATGTAAATGTAATTAATTTACAAAAGAAGAATATCGATTTACACCTCGGACCAATTCAGGTATACCCTGCGTATTATATACTCTTGTAATACATCGTTCCACAAAGTTTTGAGGCAAAACAAAAGATGACACCTTCATTTATTCTTGGAACGAAAATTAACGCAAATTGAGCGGACTTTCGTTTCAAAAATAACAAAGGTGTCGTCGTTTTTTTTATCTCAAAACTTTGTAGACCGATGTATTATAGGATTACGGAGGGTAACTGAATTTGTTCAAGACATAAATCGCTATAATTTTTTTATATTACTTATTTTTACATTTTCTGCCTTATAAAACAGGGGTTAGCGATAAAGCAGGACTATTATATTTTTTTAAAAAAGTAAAAATTTAAAACAAATTAAAACAAAAGAAGACACTGAAAGGTAAATATAATAATACAAATGTTTGCTCTTTCAATAATAGCTAAAAAATAACTAAAAATTCTAATACAAAAAAATCTAGTAAACCTTGACGACATTCGTACAATAACAACCTCTTGATGCGCATTCCCCCCTCAACTCCATTTACAAAATGACTTTTTCCGCAAACCACCCATCCGAGTATCGATTCCTTTAATTTTCGAGTATAATTCCGCAAACAAGTACAAACACCGCATCACTCCTACAGCACCACCCACCCCATCCCTCGCCCGACATCGTGACTACAACTAGGTAGCGCACGAAAAAGCGCGCGCGCGAACAAGGCCGACAACTCGGCGCCGATGACACAGCGCCGATAACATCCCCCTCGTCTGCCCTACTGCACTCACTCAGCCACAAATATTCAATTCTCTCTCCCCCTTTTCTGCTTTCCGCATGCAGTAAACTACCTCGAGTCGCCGACCCCGCCGTCGACGACGACCTCGACGACGCCACTGATCCCAACGGTACGCAGCGGCTATGCGGTCGACAGGCGAGGCTGTCGCATCCCCGACTTAAGCCCCTTCGAGCCATCGGCGATGAAACATATCGACAAGGCCAAGCCGATCGTCTGCGAGAACGGACAGCATCTGCCCTTAGTCGAAGCGAACAACAGCGCGGTGTACGTGAATTTGGAGGCGCGGGTACATTATTACAACGAGAGCGAGACCGTGGATTGCTGCTGGCGTAGTTTCTGGAGGACCGAGAAGAAGGATAACGATGTTACGTGAGTGTGCGAGCTAGAGCGGGTGGAGTTGTTTCTAGTGGAGAGGGTCAAGTGGGGTTTTAGACGGAGTTATGTAAAGGTTTATATTCACGTGTACACGAGGCTTTTGCTTTTTTTTCGTGGTGCATTTATGCTAATGAGCTTGTTACAGTCAGCTGCAGTGGTTCCGACAATGTCAAGAACACCGGATGCTGCCGAGATAATGTTTTATCATAAATGCCGCATAACGTTTAAATCTTTACGAATATAAGCTTTTGTATTATGATTATTTAATTATACCGCGGTTACTTTAAATATAAATACATTTATTTGAATTTTCTATAATTTTACAATGAACTTTCAGTTATATCAATATTAAAATTGACGGCTAGTATTGGTTTCTTGAAATATACTCTGCATATTGATTTTCTCAGAACGCATTTCAAAGATAACCCCTTTCGTGTACGTTCTACTACAATACAATAAAACCTTTCCATAAACTCATTTAAATAAATTAAAAATAATATTCATTCAAATACCATAATATACATCCAAAAAAATCAACTAACCGCCCTCCATGGTTCATCAAACTACAGATTCAGCCGCGACTGCCACGCCTTCACAGACTCGTCGTCCATCAACGACGAGTTCATCCGCGTCGAGTGTCAGCGTCGCAACGAGACCGTCTACCGGGACTACTTTGCCTTCGTGCCACGCAAGCTCCACGTGGAGGAACGTTGCCGGCGCGAAAGCCGCAAGCTCTACTCGAACTACATCGTGCCACCCACATCAATGCCACCCCGCAAGCTCAGCGTCCTCGTCGTTGGCATCGATTCTGTCTCCCGACTCAACTTTCATCGCTCGATGCCTCGTACCCTAGCCCTCCTCCGCGAACTCGGCGCCGTCGAGATGATGGGGTACAATAAAGTAGCAGACAACACGTATCCGAATCTCGTGCCGGTGCTGAGCGGTCTGGAACAGGACGAGTTCGAGAAGCTATGTTGGACGAATCACAAGAAGCCGTTTGATAAGTGTCCGCTGCTGTGGAAGAATTTCATGAGTGCGGGGTACAGGACGGTGTTTGGCGAGGACGCGTGTTTCATGACGACGTTTAATTACCTCAAGCCCGGGTTCAGGTGAGAGGTTTACAATTAATGGAGTTTATGGGACCGTGTATATTATTTATTTTGAGTTAGGTATGATGTTAGTCGTATAAGTCGTGAGGCAAAATTAGAATGTATAAAAGAAAATTATTACATTGATTGGTAATGGAATAAATAAAATTTTGTATAGATTATATCTTATGTCGTTATAAAATTTAGCGACAATTGCGAGTACTTAAACTATAACTACCATTGATTAACGATTTTTACGAGCTTTATCTTAATGAATTTTGTACTCTTTCATATCGTGTTGAATGTTAAACGGAGTTTATACACTATTAATGCAATTAGAACAGCTGCATAATTGAATTTCCATCTCAAGCTATAAATAATAAACCGAAACATTACATATAAATTCATGAAAAGTGACATCGGTATAAACATTATTTGAATTAATTATATCTTTGCCTGTAGAATACAGCCAACGGACTACTACTTACGGCCGTTCTGCATCGCCGCAGAGACCGACATCGGTAACACGCACAAGTTGAACGCGAACCTGTGCCTGGGCACGCGCTACAACTTTGACGCCTTGCTGCACTACACACGCAAGGTAGCCGACGAATTCGCCGACGATCCTTACTTCGGTTTCTTCTGGCAGGCCAGTTTAACCCACGACTTTATCGAGTACCCCCAGCTTGGTGACGACTCCTACCACGATTTCTTCGCGTACATGCGCAAGCACGATCTTCTGAGGAACACAGCGATGATATTCATGAGTGATCATGGTATGAGGTGGGGATCGTTCAGGCAGACGTATCAAGGCAGGCTGGAGGATAGTTTGCCGTTTGTCTTTATGTGGTTGCCCGAGTGGTGGAGGAAGGAGCATAGGACGGCGTGGGATAATCTCAGGAGGAACACGAGGAGCTTGACCACGCCGTTCGATTTGCACGAGACGCTGATGGATATACTCGAGCCGAAGAGGATGAAGGTAAAGGTAAGATGAAATGTTATTCATTGGGTATTGGGATTTTTTAACTTACCCTGCGACCGAACAAATTTATTATACTTATCCTGTTTGATCTAATTTGATTTTTTTAATCGGGCTTTATATCCTTTTAACATAGGCCAAATCGAAACCAAATAGGGTTTAATATATTTTCCGGTCACGATTTGTTGCTTCTGAGGATATTTTTAAGTTCTGAAGAAGTTGCATAGAGTAGAGCTGCGATAGATATAACTAGTCTTTATTTTAAAATGCAGGGGTTAATAACAAAAAATGCTACCGAGGAAAAATCAAAATGTCAACATCGGACAAATTTGGAATCAGTTACCAGGCAGGGTTCAGTTCGCTTGTACTTAAATCGATTATCTCAAAATACGTTTTGTTAAAGTTTTATAACTTTCAACATAATATAACACATATTTATTCATTTCAAAAACAGATTTTTGATTCTACAAGAAAATAATAATTTATTAAAAATATAGTTATTAAAAATTAGGTACGATCAAGGCACCAGTTTTCGGTCAGTTAATTAAGAGCCATTAATACTTTGCTCATACATCTATATCAACTTTGCCATTTCTAAAAAGTACTTATCATAAATGATATGAATTTTATGAAAAATGGTCGAAAATAGAGGGTATTGATCGAAATCCGGTGCCGTTAAACTGATTAAAATTGTAGGTATTATGACGGCTATTCATTCCTTGAACAAAGTTTTAATTATTCGGATTATTATATCTATGTATAGAATCCACTAAACTTATTAATTATTATATTAACAATTTCAATATTTAATAGCATTTCTGATAATTTAATAATAAATCTTCTAAGGTTTTTATTTTAATATAACTCAATATATTTCTCAATATTAATAACCTATACATAATAAATAATGTTTATTATATGTAGAGTTAATAAAATATTAGATTATTTCTATTGAATAAATAGAATAGGATACAGTCAACTCAGAGAAGAAATGCTTAACCAGAACAAAATATCAAGTGCTACATATATGCGCACACGAAAACTATAAAAGTATTTTTTCAATACAATGATTCATATGTAAATGTGACCCATATATTTATCATGCTCTTTCTTAACGCTTTTCACTTAAAACAAATATATCGAATGCAGTAAGTATGCATAAGTTTGAAAGTTATGAATAACAGACGACTCATTTCAAGCGCTGGTATAACACAAAGAGTCGTATTTGTACATAAGAAGAGCAACGAGGGAGTAACACGCACAGTTATTTCGTTACTATACTACTCGCCGTGTGACATAATATACACTCTACATGAAAGGAATGAATCATTACATAAATATTCTTGAGAAATTGAGTATTATAACTGTGAGACTGATTTCCGAAATGACTATAAAATTTACAGTAGAACATTTAGTTTAAAATAGTTAAAAGCAAAGTGCAGTTGGTTCAACTGAACCTTACACAATGCAATTTATGAAAAACTCGAATTGTCAAGAAAAAAAAAATTTTTTAATAATCCAAATCAGAGCAAAAAATAATTATCATAAAAATTCATACAATTATAGACTATAAATTTTCAACCCTATAAAATAACACCCAATCTAAATTATATTTCTTCTCCGCACCCCACAGGACCAACCAACGACGGTGAACCCCTCAGCCTCACCAGCACCACCACCGCGGGGCATCAGCATGTTCAGCTCGATCCCAGAAACGCGCACCTGTGCGGCGGCAGGCATCCCCGAGCACTGGTGCATGTGCCACAGCCGCTACAACGTATCTCACGACGACCCGATCCTCGGCAAGACCCTCGACTTCCTGATGCTGGAGCTCAACGGCATGCTGGCGCGTTACCCCCAATGCGCGCGGCTCGAGCCTTCCTCCGTCATCGACGCCAAAGCCCTCAGCGAGAACCGTAGCTCCGAGACGACTGACGACGGCGAGAAGAAGGACGAGAAGCTTAGTGTGCCACCTTGGGTCGATTACACCCTGACGATCGAGACGGTGCCGGGTAACGCAGTGTTCGAAGGTTCGATGAGGTACAGAACCGACACCGGTAACATGACACTCGTCGGCACGATCAGCCGGCTCAATGCTTATGGCAGCCAGAGTGCCTGCGTCGATGACTTTCATTTACGTTTGTATTGTTACTGCCAGAAGTAGGAGTGGGGCGGTTGGATCTTCGGTGTCGCGCCGGTTGAAAGTATATACATAGTTAAACATTTGGTTGACCTGATGGGTGTCGGATGGATTTTGACGTGATAGCTTTATTATACTATAGAATAATAAGAAAAGTAATTTTTTCCTTTCTCATAGTGATCGCTGTAAAAATATACTTATCGAAACTTCGGTATTGCATTTCCAAGTACATAGGAATTGGTATGTATATCTTCAGCAGAATCCATCCGAGATGGAGATTACGTTTTATTTTCAATGTAGCCGTTGATGAGAAAACGCGAACGGCGACGCGGCTTTAGCATAAGTACCGCGTAAAATGCCGAAGCAATAAAGCGTTATATGGTGCTACATAGCGCGCGCGAGAGAGAGAGAGCAGATCTTATCGTCCGCGGAGTGCATGACGAATGATTCGCGCGCAGCCTGTGCACTTGGCGAATAATGGGCCGATTAACGCGCAAGGAGAGCGCGAGCTATATAATATAGCAGCGATCGGACGGCCGCGGCCTTGCAACTGCTAATTTACAATTGTACAAAGTAAATTGTAAATTCGACTATTCCCGTGTATTTGTATAGAACTGTAGGAGCGTCCGTTGAGCTTTCAATGGACGACGGATTGCTAAATTATCCGAGAGTAGTAGAGGTTTGTGTGGTATTGATTATACTTGGGTTCGGATGCTTTCAAAGTGGTTCTGTAACAAAGGATATTTTTGGGTTGATTGTGAATATGCGCTCAACGTACACGGCCTATACATATGTATAAAAAAGCGCGGCAACGAAGGTACGACCTTTTGTTCTTCTATAATAAGGGTTCCTCTTTACTTTCCATTACTTCTTCGACTGTATTGAAAGTTTACGTTGTAGTTTCTAAAATGTACAACGTTGCAGTGCCAAAGTGTATTGTAGAATATAAGAGTTCAATCGAAGTCACACTCGAATTATTAATAGACGAAAAAATGCAGTACAATTTAGGAAACGATCAACGCTTGCGAAGCAGCGAAGTTGCATTTAAAGACGCGATCAAGAATTATTTTATTTATTCGTTTGATGTTACCAGTACTTTACTATATACTATACTTGGTGATCATATAGATCTTTTAGCGCAAGGAAAAAATTGTATAGAGAAATGCGATTTAATTAACGTGTTTCCGAAAAAGAAAATGTTTTGCCTCATGCTACGAGAACATGTGTATTACCTATAATTATTGCGTTGAAGATGCTGTTTGTGATATTTTATAGTAATGTACATAAATGTTAATACTATATATTGTTATAAAGTTCAATATTTTTTCATCGTGCTTGTAACAAATAAGGCCTATCGATTCTTTCCATTGTGAATTCGAAAACTTATACATATATATCGTGTATTTTACTCATTAATCTAAGCGATTAGAATCGTCATGTTCATAATGTCGCGCACAATAATTTATGTTCACACATCTCGGGATGTGCAGTGTGAAATATAAGATAAAGGAGAAATGTAATCATTTCTTATCGAGTGAATACCTATGTACAAAGTACGACTATTTTTAAATTTATTTCACAGAGCATATTTTCATGTTCGAAATAAATTTGTTAAATACGTGTCAATTTAATAAAAAAAATACATTTCTGAATATCATATGTTGCTTTATCATTTTTTAATTTATTTGTTATTAAATAACTGAAATTAGTGTTCAAGATATTAGAGATAAAAATCAAAACAAATTTAAATTATCAGTCATATTTTATTATGCTCCATATAAATGCTGATAAATACAGTGTAATTATATATCTAAAAATATTTATTTTGAGATAAATATCACGAAGTAATTATTTTTAAAGATCTTATTTATGTAACGAGACATGAATAATTTTTAAATTGGAAATTAATTTCATTAGATTCTACTTAAAGCTTTAAAAACTTGCACACTTCAAATTATAGTTTCGTAAGTTACAAATAATACAAAATCCACAATTTATTAAAAAGATTTAGTATTGCTATAAAACGTAAGTCATACGATTTTCATACCATGATTTTTCAATATTGTAAAAACTTATAACCAATAACTAGAAAACAATACTTTGATTTTATTTATTTTATTCATTTTCAAAATGAATATTAAAAAAATTCTCCGATTCATAAATTAATTTCCATTAATATACAATTTTAGTGCATGGATACAGTTTATTTGTATAAAATTAGAGAAATCTACAAATGGTATAAATATAATCAAAAAAGAAATCTTGTAATATTACAACTTATTTTTTATTTTCATATTAAGAATGACTTTTGTAATAGATCACTTGCGATAATCGTGGGGTCTTGATTTACAAAGGTAGAAATGCAAAAACACTCATTTAATAAAGCATTCACGCAACATACACGCCTTTGTCCATTTTACAATAACTTAAATTGATTTAACCCACTGTCGCAGTTTACGTTAATAGATCAACTTTAACATAACGTTAAAGTATTATTTTTACAGTCTTCATTTGACACTGTACTTCTAAAAGATCTACTAACATCATAATGGTCTCGGAGTCAAATTTCACTGATATAGTCGTATATCCAGGCAGTCTGGAATGGGCGTAAACGCGCAGTGGTTATCGAGTTCATGACGCTTCACAGCATCATCATTTTTAAAAAAATTGATTTGCCTATTTTAAGGATCAGTTCCCTCCGATTCCATTGTAGATTCTGTTTACCGAACTCTGATTGAGTAATCGCCTTATATCTGCAAAACAAAATTTTTGTGTTTTTGACTTTTCAAATACTTTTTATGGGAAATGTATAAGCTTATCTCGTGATGATTGGTATAATGACTTGTGACTTATAGATTACTTCAATGATACATTTGTGCTACTTAACATTCCTTTAATCAAATCGCGTAAATGATAATTTAATGAACTACGCAAATACTACTAAAATTTAATGGGATATAAAGATTTTAAAAATATTTATGTTTCATTTTTCGTTACCTTCTTTTTCCTCTTCTGAGAAATCTGTTTCCGGGAAAGCAACATCAAATGTAATAAATAAAGTTCCATGAAGATTGTTATTATCGTAGTTCGGCATCCCTTCACCCTTCTTACGCATACGAGCTCCTGGCCGCGTGACTTTATCTCTATAAATTGATACTTTGTGTCCATCCAAATGTGTAATATCAAGTGTAAAACCAACCAAAGCATCTTGCAAAGAAATGGTTACATTGGTATAAAGATCATCTCCCACACGCTCAAATACTGGATGAGGCTGCGTTTTTATTCTGAAAATTTAAGATGATATTTATTTAAGAAAGATATTTAGAGTAAATCCAGAAAACTAAATAATATTTCAAAGAAAACATACTTGATAATTAAATCACCCGGCTCTCCATCAAGATGAGGCTCTCCCTCTGCTGTAAATTTGGTTTCTTGTCCATCAATCATACCTGGTTCAATTTCTACTTCCAGTGTTCGTTCTTCATTTACCAACATGACATTAGGACATTCAGAACACACTGTTTGTTGCATCATTTGGAAGCGACCATTACCTAAATTACGAGTAACTAATTCTTGTCTGCAATTACACTTTCTTGTTCCCTTAGCAGTTTTCGCAACTGGCTTATTTCTGGTAATCTATAAATTAAAGCAATTGTAAGTACTGATTCATATTTATAAAACACTTATAAATAAATCATATGAGAATTTATAAATTATTACATACTTCAACAAAATTACCACTATACAATTCTTCTAAAGTGACAATTAGGTCCACTACAACATTGGAGCCTTTTGGAGTTTGGTGTTGATTATGAGATTCACCACCAAAATGGAAATCAAAGTCTCCAAAGAAACTAGCAAAAGGATCGGCATTGTTCATCATGCCATCCTTTTTCAGACATTCTTCACCACATTTATCATATAGTGCTCTTTTCTCCTCGTCCGAGAGCACCTCATAAGCTGCTCCAAGATCTTGGAATTTCCTTGAAGATTCGGGGTCATTTTGATTTTTGTCAGGATGTAGCTCCTTCGCTAACCGTCTGTAAGCTTTCTTAATAGCATGTGTACTAGCACTTTTTGATAATCCTAATATGGCATAAAAGTCTCTCCTGTAAACAAAAAATATGTTATAAATAATGTAATTAAAATTATTACAGTTAATAACAATGGCATGTTAACAAGTACTAAGCTAGCAGTTTGTTAACAGTAAATTTAATTACTAAACATTAGATATCGTCAAAAAACATTTTATTTACTTTAAAATATCGTAAGTTTTCGTATTTTAATGGATAAAGCAAAGATTAACACATTTTGCTCCGAAATTAAAAATGAAAGCATCAAGTGTTTACAGCTAAAGAGGTTATGTTTCTAACAAATCGCTCCAAAATGAAAATTTTTTTTGTACAACAAATGCCATTGTGAAAATTGAGAGATTTTTACTCACCCAGCGAGACAAACAACGAAATATAACAACAAATTAAATAATATTAACGTGAAAAACCGAGACCCTGCCATCCTAGCAGACGTTTCAGAAGCCCCTGCGTTTTGGATCGTGGTCGCCGTCGATTGGACGCCGAGTTGAGCGTGGCCGCCGCGCATTCGCCGCCAGGTGGCGGTAACCAAGGTCGCGTGATTTCACGGTATTTAAAAATTAAATTGTATAAGCATATATAATAATACGAATATACGATGCATGTAAGAACATCTAATAATTTGTTATGTGTTTTGAATTTATTTCCAATCGTTGTTCAATACGTGTACTTCGTATAGATGATTATTTCATATTGGAGCGGTCTATCTAATATCTGATGTATGAACTTTAAAATTATTTTTTTAATATTTTTATTTAAAAACACACAAAACAAACGCGATTATTAAAATAATATTTATATTTTGCTTTATCCTAGGTATAAAATGTTAAAATTAAGAAATGTTCGGGTAGGAGGACTGATGATTGTTATTGCACAGATATAGATTGTGGTTAAGGATGATAGAAAATATCAACGAATATTAAATATTAAATTTTCAATACACGGCAAACAACACGGCTACGCGCTCGCATATGTTTATCCCGACAATTATTATTGACAATAACGCAAAACAGTCGTTATTAGCTATAACTGGTCGAAATAAAAATAGACCAGCGGCCCTCGCGCGTGAGCGTGCGTGCACCAAGCATCGAAAATAGTCTTCCCGTCTAGTTTTCTCATTGTTTATAAATCATTGCGTGAGCGCCGCACTTTTGAACACTGCTATATACATCGCCGCTCGGCTGTTGCACGCGTCGAAAACGCACAGTGCGCTACCAGCTGGCCGCTTGCAGCATAAAGACGCTCTAGGAGGTGCTGCCATCCCGGCCAGTGGCGTCGAGAGAAAAATAATATACGCACCCATATGCAAGCCATGTCCGTGTATAGCCGCCGTCGCCGCCGCAACTCGCGCCACGTTGTAAGGAAGAGAGCTGACGGATGGATGCGGCGTTCGTGTGCGACTTCGTTGACACTCGCGTAATTTTCCCACTTTTTTAGTGCCTCTCTGTGAGCAACGTCAAGGTAATTATCGTCGCTGGAGACTGGAGCCGTTGGGTTTATTTACGAAGGTGAAGTTCGCGAAACTCTCCGGTGTGAAATTGTGGGGGAGATAGAGTGTGAGAAGGGGTCACTAAACTCCTTCTTGATATTCTCCAGATTACAAGACTTTTTATGTGTGAATTATGTAATTTGGGTCAATCGCGATATCGTAGGCTGTAATATTCTGGGCAGATGTGGAACTAGAGTTGTTTGTGGTAGTGTAACTGTAGAGCAAGGGTAATAGGAGAGAATCCTTTGCTTTGAATTTCACTGACACGATGAAGACTTATCAGATTTTGCATCAGTTGCAGATTGGTGCTTGATAAGATTGTGGCTACGTGAAAAGTTTTAATTTTGGTTAATTGTTTTTTTGCAGAGTGACAAAATGAAGGTTAAGGAGCTCCATAAAACTGTAAATGTGGCCTGGTCGCCTCAGGCCCAGCATCCAATTTTATTGGCAGCAGGAACCGCTGCTCAACAATTGGATGCTAGTTTTAGTACTAGTGCCAGCTTGGATTTGTACTCTTTGAATCTGCAACAGCCTGGCTATGACATGCAACTTAGCACCAGTGTACCAAGTGATCAAAGGTTTGAATTTTGTATAATTAAATTAAATTTTATATTAAAATTAAGATGTAAATTGTATCCGATCTAATGTTTTTTTTGCGATTATGCAGGTTTCACAAAATAATTTGGGGTTCTTATGGCAATGATCCAGCTGGTATTATTGTTGGAGGCTGTGATTATGGAAAAATAAAAATTTATTCTGCTGCAAAAATGCTGGCCAATGATAGTAACTGTTTAATCAGCAGTCCGGAGAGACATAAAGGGCCAGTGAGAGCAATGGACTTTAATCCATTTCAGTCAAACTTGCTAGCAACTGGTGCCACAGAAAGTGAAATTTATATATGGGATTTAAATAACACAAATAAACCCATGTCCCCTGGTTCAAAAAGTATGCCTGCTGAGGATGTACAGCATATAGCATGGAATAAACAAGGTATATATTATTTGTTATTTAAATTTTTTGTAAATATGAATATAAGTATTCTTATAATAAAATTAAACATTTTTTTTTGCAGTTCAGCACATTCTTGCCTCCACATTTTCACAGCGTTGTGTTATTTGGGATTTGAAGAAAAATGAAGCTATTATAAAATTGACTGATGCAAATTCTAGGGTTAGACTTTTTTACAATATAAAAAAAAATAATTAAAATAAATTATGTTATTGAACTAATTTTTTATGCTAATTTAGGTAAGGTGGAAATCAGTGCAGTGGCATCCAGATGTAGCTACACAACTTTGTATAGCTTCAGAAGAAGATCAATCACCAACTATAGAATTATGGGATCTGAGATTCGCAACATCACCATTAAGAACATTACAAAACCATCATCGAGGTGTTCTGTCCATTGCGTGGAATCCACATGATTCAGATTTACTCTTAAGTTGTGCAAAAGATAACAGAATACTTTGTTGGAATCCTAATTCTGATATTCCTGTAAGTGATTGTGTTGTTACAACATGTTTGTCTTTAATAAGAAGGTTTTGTTTAATATTTTCAAAATCATATTTCAAATTTTTTTTTTAGAATGGTGAAGTGATTTGTGAATTAGCTCAAACTCAACAATGGAATTTCGATGTGTCTTGGTGTCCTCGTCATCCAGGCTTAATTGTTGGAAGCAGTTTTGATGGTTTAGCTACTGTATATTCTTTGTTAGGTGGACATAATCAAGGATCTCTAGAAACCTCAAATAAAATTGTTGACTCTTTCCCTGGCATGGATCCATTCACACAACCACCACCATCAGCGCAAACAGAAGCTGCAGCTATACTTAAAAAAGCACCCAAATGGTTGAAGAAGCCATTTGGTGCTTCCTTCGGGGTCAGTATACATAATAAAATCAAGTCTTACATTTTCAGCACAGTTATAAATAAAATAAATAATTTTATCACTGTTTTTTTAGTTTGGTGGAAAATTAACAATTTTTGAAAATGAACCAGCTGATCCAGTTATGCCGCCAAATTCTAATAGAAAAGTATTTGTATCACAAGTTATTACGAATCCTGAACTTATTCAACGTTCAAACGAATTAGAAGCTGCACTGAAAAATGGCCAATTTAGTGATTTTTGTAAATCAAAAGCAGATAATGCTACAGATGAACACAAGAAAAAAGTTTGGAATTCTATTAATGCGTATTTTGGAGAAAATGTTACACAAGAACTCTTAGGATTGTTAGGTTTTAATATAGAAGAAATGACCAATAAATTGAATCAATTCGTACCTCAACAAGATGTAGATGGTCTTACAGATGGTGTATCAAAGTTGAACAGTGTATGTAAAATTTTTGATTTATTTAGTAAGTAAAATAGTTACAATTTAAAAACTTGTATTTATCTTAAAACAGGGCATGAATGGTGATGCTTTTGATGGAAGTGCAGCATTTGATGCTATTGCTGAACAAGAACAAAGAAAGTCAATTACACCAAGTAAATCTGCCAAGAAGTCAATGGACACCAATTTTAAAATAAACACTTCTGACGGTAATCCTTAATTTTCAAATAATTGTTACTTTTCATAGAACCTTCATTTAAATATATATTATTTTTTTCAGATGAAGCTGGTCTTATCACTCAAGCCATTCTTTTGGGAAATATTGAAGCTGCTGTATCTCTATGTTTTGATAGTAAAAGATATGCAGATGCTATTATTTTGGCTATGGCTGGTGGACCAGATTTACTAGCACAAACGCAGTATAAATATTTTATGGAACATTCTGGAGCCTTAAATTCACTTATCAATTCATTAGTTAGCGAAAATTGGATGGACATCGTTAAAGGTTGTGACATAAATAGTTGGAAGAAAACTTTAGTGGGTATATTCACGCACACAGCTCCCGAAGAACGCAGTGCTTTGTGTGGTGAGTTAAATGCGTATTTATTGTTTCTAATTTTAATTATTAATAATAATAATTATTTTTAATTTTAATTAAAAAATCATTAAAAAGTCATTAGTCATAATTTTGTTATTATTTATTAAATGAATTTGTAGATATTCTCGGAGACCGATTAGCAGCGAGCGACGATCCAGCTCTCAAACAGGAAGCGCAAATTTGCTATATTTGCTCCGGCAATATCAACAAAACCGTTGAGTCGTCAGATTCCGATATCCAGGAAACCGTCGAACTCGTCACTATGATGCAGAAAGCCCTCGAGTTCCACACCACACGTAAGGTCAACATTGAGGGTAAAGTCGCTTCAGTTCTCACGAGCTACGCAGAAATGCTTGCCTCGGAAGGTGATCTCGATGCCGCACTAAGTTATCTTCGTGAAAGCCAAGATCCTAACATCACGATGCTCCGCGATAGAGTTTACAAGGCTCTCGGACATATTCAAATGGAACCACAACGTCAGAATGTTCGAAATGCTCCTTACGGAGTAAGTTTCACAAAATATTTTCTCATTTACAGTTATAAATTAGTTATAAAATTTAAAATTTTAAACTAATGAAAGTACAATTACCAAAACGAACATTCATATTCTCAGCAAAATGCATACGCGCCACAGCAACCACTGCAGGGACGAAAATCACTGCCGGGCGGCGGCCAGAGCATGTTTGCGCCTGTCCAACCCTCAAGTGCACCAATGGCATCTCAAGCTCCCGCATGGAACACAGCACCGACCAAGCAGCCCTTCGGTGGCATGCCTAACCAGTCGTATGGCGGTGTCATCACGAACCAGCCCTACGGTAACACTGGCTCAGCAATACCACCGACAGGTCCACCGGCGCCTATTAGTCAGTTCACACCCTCGATACCAGCACCACCGCAATCGATGGACCCGTACGGTTCACAGTATGGACAACAACAACCGATGACTCCAGCCGTGCCTCCGCCTCCGCCTTCGTCATCCAGCACGGGTGGCTCCAGACCGCCCAGTGTCGGACCTCACTCGAGGTCTAAGTACATTCTGGACCCATCGGTCAAGTCTGGACCAACGTACGGCTCATCAGGTTACGGGCAGAATAATATGTACGGTGGCGTGCAGCAACCCCAGTCGTTCCCGTCTGCCGGTGGTTTCCCCGCGCAGTCCATGTACACGGTAATAATTTAGATTTATTTTGCTTATTCACAAAGAATAATTTTTGCAATTTAACTTGTGAATACTAAAATACTTCTACTCATCAGCCACAGCAGCAACAGCCTGTCGCCGGCTACGGGGGTTACGGCAGCGGCGGTGCTCAGAACACGATCTATAACCCCGCCGAACCGGAACTCCAGCAGTCACAAAGGCCTTTACAGCCGAGTATGATGAACCCGACTCCTGTCAAGCCCCAGGCGATGTACGACCCAACCGCAGCTGCGACTGCGACACAACTCGGTCCCGGAGGTGTAGTCCCACCTCAGGCTGTGGCTGGGTATCCGAACGAAAACGCTTACCAGCCGGGCTCACAGACGTCTGGATGGAACGACCCACCCATTTCTAAATCTTCTAAGGGACAGGTGAGCTTGCTTTAAAGTTTTTTTATGTTCTGGGTATGGTGCTTCGAGGATGCAAGTAGCTTGGATTGGTGAATGACTAAGTCCAAATAAAGAATGCTAAATATTGTTTCTTTAATAGGTAGTATTCTATTATAAGACTAAATTATATAAGTTTTGAATTCACTAATAAACAAAAATTATTACTATTTAGAATATGTTCAAAAACATGTGATAATTAAGAAGTTACGTTGTATTTTACAAATGAAAAAAAGAAATGTGTTCAAAATGTTCCGACGTCGTAATAAACTTATTAGAACGATGTACAGTTTTTTATTGGAATAATTCAGATGGAATAAAATATATATTTTCGAAAATCAAATAACTATTCAAACGAAATGTAGAAATAAATATATTAATTTTAACTCGAAAAATTTCATTGATTAATAAAACGATATATGTAGCCAGTAATGGCTTTGCTCTTCAAAAACGAAATGTGTGCAGAACACGCTGGCTCGAGGAAGTGGAAAGCAAAATATGCAAAGGGTGTTGATGCGAAGGTAGAGAACTTGCATTGCCCTGAGTGACTATCCTGCTAAATATCATGAACCTTCTCATATGAATAGAATCATCTTTTATATTAGTAGAATGTGCTTATTTTTCATACGCCATCATTTTTCCGGTATTTTTTGTAGACAGATTCGCCCTAGTGCAAGCTATATTTATTATTTAACATTAAATTTCTGTGTGTTATTCTTGAAAAATATTTTTCAACGTATAATTATTACGAGAAAAAACAGTAATAATGTAAACTAATTGCAATTAAAAATCATACTGTAACAATGTGAAAATGTTTTAATGAACTAAAAAATAGATTATGTCGCATCATTTTACGAGTGTAGAAATCACCGCGGTCATGTAAATTGAATCGATTAAAAACAAGGAATCACTTGAAGAAAAACTGAAAATATTTTCACATAAAACACCTATGCTAACTTGTGCTTTGAAAAAGAAAAGATTTTTTGTTAGACATGATACTACTTCATCTATGTCATCTAGAATAGTAGGTTCACTTATTCGGAAACCACCAGACATATGAGAAAACATGACATAGTTTATATCATGTAGAAAACATTTTGAAAGAAAAAAAAAAAACATTTTTTGCTAATATTTCAGTTTTGTTTGAATTCACTTACAAAATTTGTTATTAAGTATGCAATTTTTTAATTTTGTAGATGGTGAATTTATTTTATATTAAATATTAATGTGATTTTCTTATGCAGCCAAAGTCAGAATTCCAACGCCAAGATCCGATTATGCATCCCCTGCTAGGTGGAGCTCCTCAGCCAGAACCAACGGTATGCATAGTACTTGGTTTATGGTTCAAAATATCAATCACATGTACATTATTCAATGTTATTATAATAATGCGTAACGAATGCTTTCAGGTATATCAACAAGATCCTGGATACCATCAGCATCAACAGAGCTACCAAGATCCCCAAAACATGTACAATCAGTACAATCAAAACATTCCTGCTGCAGGAGTTCAGCAGTACAACAGACCTGCCGAGTCCTTGCCGCCTGTGCAACCAGCTCAAATAGTGAGAGCACCAGAGCCGGAAAAACCAAAAGCACCCATTCCAGAGGAACATGTGCAATTGCAAACTGTGTTCAATGAATTGAAGGACCGATGTTACGAAAATGCAAAGAACCCGGTATGAAATTAAAAATGTTTATACTTAATCAAAACCATAATAGAAGTGGAATAAGTTTTTTTTATTAATTTTTGCTTATAATTTCAGCAAGTAAAAAGAAAAATAGAGGATGTATCAAGGAAGTTGGAAGTTCTGTATGACTCTCTAAGAGAACAGAAAGTTAGTATTTAGAAGAATCAAGAAAAAATTTTATTAATCTCTTTAATATAATAACGATAAGAATTATGTGTTTCAGATTTCGCCGAATACTTTACAAGGCTTGCATCAAATATGTGGATTGGTTCAAACTGGAAATTATTCAGAATGCTTAGCAGTGCACACACAATTAGTGTCAGGGCCAGATTTTAGTCAAATAGCTTCATTCATGCCAGGAATTAAAGTATTACTACAAATCGCTCTTCAGTTGGGTGTCTATATCAGATAAATCAGTGAAAAAAAGAATGACGTATACTGATTTTTATTCATTGTCGTCCAACAATGAAAATTGCACTCTTATTGATCAAATAATTTCATATTTAGATGCTTTTTGGTTAAAGCAATTACTTTTCATCAATATCTTAAATATAAATTTAAAAACTCTATTATTATATTGATAAAAAGTGCTTTGAGCTGTTACTATGAGAATCAATAAAGAAAATAATAATTTTTGTAAATAGGAAATTTTGAATTAATGTGAAAAATGTTGTTTTTAAATTTTTAATTAGTTGTCATTGCTTATCAAGTTTGAATTAATTTCTTCACTGTAAAATACAGTAATATCATTACGGGTACCTCCGTATTTTGTTATATAAATATATGATCTTTTATAAAAATATTATTTGAAGTTGATATATACAAAGTCAAGGTTATAGTAACAATGAACTGAATGAGAAATATATTAAAAGAATATTATTTTGTATACTAGTGCTAGGAAAAGTAATTAAGTGACATGCAATTGAGTTTTCTTGAATCGAAAACTTGGAATTAACTGATACAAGTGTAGGTGTGAAAACATTTATACATCAAAACATATTTTGCAGTTATCTAAAATTACAGTGGAAACTATATTGTAACAGCGCCTGTTTGTTTGTGATGCGATATTGTTATTCATTGATACTGTCTTATATATCGTATATAGTGTTATTTATATCATACAGCATTTGTAAAATAAAAAATTTTGAATTATAAATTTATAAAAAAATATTGTTGATATTACTCTTAATTTTTTAAGGATTTAATAATTATTATGAAAATGTTAAAACTAAAATAGTATATAAAAATTTGACAATCTTTCAATTCATAAACTTCCAAACAAAATTTTTTAAAACTAAATATTTTATGAACAATACTCGGTGAACACCATAAAAGTAAAATGTAAACATTTATTAATATTATAAAAGATAATAAACTTTTCAATTTATCGTACAATTAAACTATGTTGCAAGGCTTTTTTCTCGTTAAGAATAAATCTTTGCAATAATTCGTCAAGTGCATCTACTCCATCTCTAGCGGCTTGACGCCTCATCGTCTGTTTTACTTCTTCTCGTACTCCTTTATCAGCGCCTCGAGTTGAAATTCTACGATCTTAAAAAAAGGATTTTAAAAATAGTTAAATATTTTAGTTACCTAATTGAAAATAAAGAATATATAAAAAATGGCTTACTTTGCAAAATTCCTGTATTTACAGCTATGTCTAATAGTACGCCACCACCGTGATCAGTCCACAAATACGTCAATTCTTCTAAAATATCAACGCATATAACGTAAGCTTGAAACAAAGGATAACTAAATGATCTTTTGCTCAAAATATTTTTTGTTATTATATTAAGAAATGATGCTTCTTGTGGCCAATCAATTTGCATTAGAACTAGTGCATGGCCAGTTGCTAAATCACCGCCTCCACCAGGCCACGAAAAGCTTTCCTGAAAATTTTATATAAATTCAATTTAATAAGTTCACATGTGTGCTTTTAGTTGTCATATAAAAATGATAGTTGTTATATATTACCTTTATAGCAGAAAGAAGAAGCTTGCAACAGTATTGTAAAACTGGAAACCTAGCTAAAGTCAAATAATGTAAATGTCTTACAGCTGGAACAGTGAGATTGTTGGATGCTTTTCCTTCTGTGCTTGGTAACGAATTAGCTACTAATGTTATGTACTCTATCATTGACTGCAATTCAGTTATTGTATTATAAAATATGTTTTTCAGTAGGATTATTATGAAGAGCTTTTCATTTATTACCTTGTAGTCCTTTACAAAGAAGCATGTGCTTGCTAATCTGAGCTGAGCACATAAGGTGTTGGTTTCTTGTGGAAGTCTTAATAACAGATCATGATGCATGCCTTTATACAGAGCAAGATCATTTAAAAATGGATTTAGCCACGTTTCTAAACGCATTTGCTGAACAATTTTGACCGTTTCTCTCTGCAGGTATTCACTACTATGTATAAGATCATACAACTTTACTGTTAATCCTAAACCATTTCCACTGTATTCTCCATCACACGTAATTACTATACCCAGTGGTTCTTCTCGTTTTCGTTTTTTGACTTTTGGTTCGGAAGGAACTAAAAAAGATATTTGATGAATTGTAATTAGTTGGTACTAGAAAGAATCTTTTGTATTTTCTTATAATTTTTGTACAATACTCACTTGATACTGGATCAACAAATGATTCTATAAGGCAGTAGGATGTTTCGTCATTGGTTATCAAAGCATTGTGTTCATTTAATATTCTTATTAACACTACTACAGAACACACTAGTAATTGTCGAACAACTAATTCATCGTTTAAACCTGCAGCATGAGTATTTGCATATTGTTGAAGCCTCTCACAATATGCATCACGATTCCATGGTGTTGCAAATAGATTACTTAATTCCCATCCTAATTTTTTTCCAATTAATTCTACTACTTGGAATAATTTTTCCCATGGTTTTGGGATTTGAGCATCTTGAGGCTGTTGTATATAAGCAAAATAAAATTCTATTGCTTTACAGAGTAATCTTAAGCTCAGCTTTGCGTTTAATTCAACTGGAGCACCACCAAGAAGTGGCAATGCTTCACAGGCTAATAGCTTTCTAAACCCATTAACAGCTATCCCAGGGTGACTGTGTTTTTCTGCAGTTAATAATGTTTCTACTAAGCGTGGCTGTAAGTCAAATATAAAAAATTAACATTATTGTTTTTGCTGGCTAAAGTTTTACTATTTATATAAATATTACTAACTCCGTGTGTAGCAATTGTTTGAGGAAATCGTCTTAATAATAAAAGTAACAATTTACAATGTTCCATCGTATCTTCACTATGATCTGCTGTCATAATAAGTAAACGATGTTGAAGATCTTGTGGGATATGTTGGAACATATGACATAAAAGCTCTGCTTCTTCATCGCACTGTTCTGATCTCAGAGAAGCAGTTATCCTTTCAATCTCTTTCCATATATCCCGATCATCAGGAAAATTCTGGAAACTGTATTTGGAAAATAAGTGTAAAAAATAATCTATTGATAAAAAAAAGTCTATATAGTTGAAAAAACTCACATTTCGCTGAAACATTTTGCAGCTTCTTTAACATTTTTAGATAATTTTTCAAGTCTATAAGCTTCGAACTGTAAAAAACAATTATTTTAATATTATAAAAGTAATTTGTAACCTTTTAAAAACTGGCATTATTCAAAATTCAACCGTTTTACAAGAAATTTGTCTATAAATAGAACCTACATGTTCTGTAAATTGTCAAATTCATTTGCGACTCCTATATGAGTCAACAGAGTCCTCAAGAGGTCAAATATGAATTTTAATTCATAGTTTGAAGATATAAAATAAATTATTCTTTATTACAATTCTGCGAAAGAATCTATTTTTACCTGAATTTTAGCACTATGTGGAAATAACGATTTTGCTGTAATTAACCAAGATTTAGCAGCGTATATGTCGGTGGACAGTGCTTCATTAGCGCGCTTTATTAAATAATCTTCTTTCGATAACTGTTGATTATCCGTCATTTCCATTTTCTCTAACATGATTTTAAACCAATTATAACATGAATTATACAATATAAAAATTACACAAGTCAAAAACAACAAGGACGTAAGAATCACATATCGCTGCCTATGTGTTTATTTTGAATAACATAACCTAAATATTTTTCAAAATATACATAAACTTTAAATTACCTCACGTCGGTAAAAATAGATTACAGTCACAGTCACAGCATTAACGGTTGAGAAAAAATAAATATTACCATTCATTGCGGTAGTCTCGACATGAGGTGGCAGCACTAATTTCTTCTATGAACGCAATACTTTGAATTTATTATTAATAATTCAGAATAATTTATTTTTTTATACGCAAAATTTTATTCGTATTGATTTTAATAATCAATTTATCATAATTAGTTAATTCTTCAGATGTAATTCATTCTTTTGCTATACCTAGCTTAGGAGTTAAAATTGATGCAGTTCCTGGACGATTAAATCAAATTAAAATTAGAATTCTTCGCCCTGGTTTATATTTTGGTCAATGTTCAGAAATTTGTGGAGTTAATCATAGATTTATACCTATTGTTATGTTTACTCAACCATAAATCGTCTCAAACGTTCTTGGAACACTCTTCCTTCTCACATCTCAACGTTTAACAGAATTTCAATTTTTAAAAATGCCATCAGATCGCTCTCTATAAAATATTAAATATTAAATTG